>OY978443.1:36775925-37054382 GCA_963854805.1 Plagodis dolabraria | reverse complement strand
AGTGTCTGCGATGAAAGCGCCTGTCTCACGCCACCCGCCACCCCCGCCACTGCCGAGTGTCTGCGATGAAAGGCCTGTCTCACCGCCACCGCCACCCCCGCCACTGCCGAGTGTCAGCGATGGAAAGCGCCTGTCTCACCGCCACCGCCACCCCCCACCGCCCCCCCGCCCCGCCCTGCGAGTGTCAGCGATGAAGCGCCTGTCTCACCGCCACCGCCACCCCCGCCACTGCCGAGTGTCTGCGATGAAAGCGCCTGTCTCACCGCCACCGCCACCCCCGCCACTGGCCGAGTGTCTGCGATGAACGCCTGTCTCACCGCACCGCCACCCCCGCCACTGCCGAGTGTCTGCGATGAAAGCGCCTGTCTCACCGCCACCGCCACCCCGCCATGCCGAGTGTCAGCGATGAAAGCGCCTGTCTCACGCCCACCGCCACCCCGCCATGCCGAGTGTCAGCGATGAAAGCGCCTGTCTCACCGCCACCGCACCCCCGCACTGCGAGTGTCAGCGATGAAAGCGCCTGTCTCACCGCCACCGCCACCCCCGCCACTGCCGAGTGTCTGCGATGAAAGCGCCTGTCTCACCGCCACCGCCACCCCCGCCACTGCCGAGTGTCTGCGTGAAAGCGCCTGTCTCACCGCCACCGCCACCCCGCCACTGCCGAGTGTCTGCGATGAAAGCGCCTGTCTCACCGCCACCGCCACCCCGCCACTGCCGAGTGTCAGCGATGAAAGCGCCTGTCTCACCGCCACCGCCACCCCCGCCACTGCCGAGTGTCAGCGATGAAAGCGCCTGTCTCACCGCCACCGCCACCCCCGCCACTGCCGAGTGTCAGCGATGAAAGCGCCTGTCTCACCGCCACCGCCACCCCCGCCACTGCCGAGTGTCTGCGATGAAAGCGCCTGTCTCACCGCCACCGCCACCCCGCCACTGCCGAGTGTCTGCGATGAAAGCGCCTGTCTCACCGCCACCGCCACCCCCGCCACTGCCGAGTGTCAGCGATGAAAGCGCCTGTCTCACCGCCACCGCCACCCCCGCCACTGCCGAGTGTCAGCGATGAAAGCGCCTGTCTCACCGCCACCGCCACCCCCGCCACTGCCGAGTGTCAGCGATGAAAGCGCCTGTCTCACCGCCACCGCCACCCCCGCCACTGCCGAGTGTCTGCGATGAAAGCGCCTGTCTCACCGCCACCGCCACCCCCGCCACTGCCGAGTGTCAGCGATGAAAGCGCCTGTCTCACCGCCACCGCCACCCCCGCCACTGCCGAGTGTCTGCGATGAAAGCGCCTGTCTCACCGCCACCGCCACCCCCGCCACTGCCGAGTGTCAGCGATGAAAGCGCCTGTCTCACCGCCACCGCCACCCCCGCCACTGCCGAGTGTCTGCGATGAAAGCGCCTGTCTCACCGCCACCGCCACCCCCGCCACTGCCGAGTGTCAGCGATGAAAGCGCCTGTCTCACCGCCACCGCCACCCCCGCCACTGCCGAGTGTCTGCGATGAAAGCGCCTGTCTCACCGCCACCGCCACCCCCGCCACTGCCGAGTGTCTGCGATGAAAGCGCCTGTCTCACCGCCACCGCCACCCCCGCCACTGCCGAGTGTCTGCGATGAAAGCGCCTGTCTCACCGCCACCGCCACCCCGCCACTGCCGAGTGTCAGCGATGAAAGCGCCTGTCTCACCGCCACCGCCACCCCCGCCACTGCCGAGTGTCAGCGATGAAAGCGCCTGTCTCACCGCCACCGCCACCCCCGCCACTGCCGAGTGTCAGCGATGAAAGCGCCTGTCTCACCGCCACCGCCACCCCCGCCACTGCCGAGTGTCAGCGATGAAAGCGCCTGTCTCACCGCCACCGCCGAGTGTCAGCGATGAAAGCGCCTGTCCCACTTCTCCCGCCACCGCCGAGTGTCAGCGATGAAAGCGCCTGTCTCACCGCCACCGCCGAGTGTCAGCGATGAAAGGCCTGTCTCACCGCCACCGCCACCCCGCCACTGCCGAGTGTCAGCGATGAAAGCGCCTGTCTCACCGCCACCGCCACCCCCGCCACTGCCGAGTGTCAGCGATGAAAGCGCCTGTCTCACCGCCACCGCCACCCGCCACCTGATGTCTGCGATGAAAGCGCCTGTCTCACCGCCACCCACCCCCGCCACTGCCGAGTGTCAGCGATGAAAGCGCCTGTCTCACCGCCACCGCCACCCCCGCCACTGCCGAGTGTCAGCGATGAAAGCGCCTGTCTCACCGCCACCGCCACCCCCGCCACTGCCGAGTGTCAGCGATGAAAGCGCCTGTCTCACCGCCACCGCCACCCCCGCCACTGCCGAGTGTCAGCGATGAAAGCGCCTGTCTCACCGCCACCGCCACCCCCGCCACTGCCGAGTGTCAGCGATGAAAGCGCCTGTCTCACCGCCACCGCCACCCCCGCCACTGCCGAGTGTCAGCGATGAAAGCGCCTGTCTCACCGCCACCGCCACCCCGCCACTGCCGAGTGTCAGCGATGAAAGCGCCTGTCTCACCGCCACCGCCACCCCGCCACTGCCGAGTGTCAGCGATGAAAGCGCCTGTCTCACCGCCACCGCCACCCCGCCACTGCCGAGTGTCAGCGATGAAAGCGCCTGTCTCACCGCCACCGCCACCCCCGCCACTGCCGAGTGTCAGCGATGAAAGCGCCTGTCTCACCGCCACCGCCACCCCCGCCACTGCCGAGTGTCAGCGATGAAAGCCGCCTGTCTCACCGCCACCGCCACCCCCGCCACTGCCGAGTGTCAGCGATGAAAGCGCCTGTCTCACCGCCACCGCCACCCCCGCCACTGCCGAGTGTCAGCGATGAAAGCGCCTGTCTCACCGCCACCGCCACCCCCGCCACTGCCGAGTGTCAGCGATGAAAGCGCCTGTCTCACCGCCACCGCCACCCCCGCCACTGCCGAGTGTCAGCGATGAAAGCGCCTGTCTCACCGCCACCGCCACCCCCGCCACTGCCGAGTGTCAGCGATGAAAGCGCCTGTCTCACCGCCACCGCCACCCCGCCACTGCCGAGTGTCAGCGATGAAAGCGCCTGTCTCACCGCCACCGCCACCCCCGCCACTGCCGAGTGTCAGCGATGAAAGCGCCTGTCTCACCGCCACCGCCACCCCCGCCACTGCCGAGTGTCAGCGATGAAAGCGCCTGTCTCACCGCCACCGCCACCCCGCCACTGCCGAGTGTCAGCGATGAAAGCGCCTGTCTCACCGCCACCGCCACCCCCGCCACTGCCGAGTGTCAGCGATGAAAGCGCCTGTCTCACCGCCACCGCCACCCCCGCCACTGCCGAGTGTCAGCGATGAAAGCGCCTGTCTCACCGCCACCGCCACCCCCGCCACTGCCGAGTGTCAGCGATGAAAGCGCCTGTCTCACCGCCACCGCCACCCCCGCCACTGCCGAGTGTCAGCGATGAAAGCGCCTGTCTCACCGCCACGCCACCCCCGCCACTGCCGAGTGTCAGCGATGAAAGCGCTGTCTCACCGCCACCGCCACCCCCGCCACTGCCGAGTGTCAGCGATGAAAGCGCCTGTCTCACCGCCACCGCCACCCCCGCCACTGCCGAGTGTCAGCGATGAAAGCGCCTGTCTCACCGCCACCGCCACCCCCGCCACTGCCGAGTGTCTGCGATGAAAGCGCCTGTCTCACCGCCACCGCCACCCCCGCCACTGCCGAGTGTCAGCGATGAAAGCGCCTGTCTCACCGCCACCGCCACCCCCGCCACTGCCGAGTGTCAGCGATGAAAGCGCCTGTCTCACCGCCACCGCCACCCCCGCCACTGCCGAGTGTCAGCGATGAAAGCGCCTGTCTCACCGCCACCGCCACCCCCGCCACTGCCGAGTGTCAGCGATGAAAGCGCCTGTCTCACCGCCACCGCCACCCCCGCCACTGCCGAGTGTCAGCGATGAAAGCGCCTGTCTCACCGCCACCGCCACCCCCGCCACTGCCGAGTGTCAGCGATGAAAGCGCCTGTCTCACCGCCACCGCCACCCCCGCCACTGCCGAGTGTCAGCGATGAAAGCGCCTGTCTCACCGCCACCGCCACCCCCGCCACTGCCGAGTGTCAGCGATGAAAGCGCCTGTCTCACCGCCACCGCCACCCCCGCCACTGCCGAGTGTCAGCGATGAAAGCGCCTGTCTCACCGCCACCGCCACCCCCGCCACTGCCGAGTGTCAGCGATGAAAGCGCCTGTCTCACCGCCACCGCCACCCCCGCCACTGCCGAGTGTCAGCGATGAAAGCGCCTGTCTCACCGCCACCGCCACCCCCGCCACTGCCGAGTGTCAGCGATGAAAGCGCCTGTCTCACCGCCACCGCCACCCCCGCCACTGCCGAGTGTCAGCGATGAAAGCGCCTGTCTCACCGCCACCGCCACCCCCGCCACTGCCGAGTGTCAGCGATGAAAGCGCCTGTCTCACCGCCACCGCCACCCCCGCCACTGCCGAGTGTCAGCGATGAAAGCGCCTGTCTCACCGCCACCGCCACCCCCGCCACTGCCGAGTGTCAGCGATGAAAGCGCCTGTCTCACCGCCACCGCCACCCCCGCCACTGCCGAGTGTCAGCGATGAAAGCGCCTGTCTCACCGCCACCGCCACCCCCGCCACTGCCGAGTGTCAGCGATGAAAGCGCCTGTCTCACCGCCACCGCCACCCCCGCCACTGCCGAGTGTCAGCGATGAAAGCGCCTGTCTCACCGCCACCGCCACCCCCGCCACTGCCGAGTGTCAGCGATGAAAGCGCCTGTCTCACCGCCACCGCCACCCCCGCCACTGCCGAGTGTCAGCGATGAAAGCGCCTGTCTCACCGCCACCGCCACCCCCGCCACTGCCGAGTGTCAGCGATGAAAGCGCCTGTCTCACCGCCACCGCCACCCCCGCCACTGCCGAGTGTCAGCGATGAAAGCGCCTGTCTCACCGCCACCGCCACCCCCGCCACTGCCGAGTGTCAGCGATGAAAGCGCCTGTCTCACCGCCACCGCCACCCCCGCCACTGCCGAGTGTCAGCGATGAAAGCGCCTGTCTCACCGCCACCGCCACCCCCGCCACTGCCGAGTGTCAGCGATGAAAGCGCCTGTCTCACCGCCACCGCCACCCCCGCCACTGCCGAGTGTCAGCGATGAAAGCGCCTGTCTCACCGCCACCGCCACCCCCGCCACTGCCGAGTGTCAGCGATGAAAGCGCCTGTCTCACCGCCACCGCCACCCCCGCCACTGCCGAGTGTCAGCGATGAAAGCGCCTGTCTCACCGCCACCGCCACCCCCGCCACTGCCGAGTGTCAGCGATGAAAGCGCCTGTCTCACCGCCACCGCCACCCCCGCCACTGCCGAGTGTCAGCGATGAAAGCGCCTGTCTCACCGCCACCGCCACCCCCGCCACTGCCGAGTGTCAGCGATGAAAGCGCCTGTCTCACCGCCACCGCCACCCCCGCCACTGCCGAGTGTCAGCGATGAAAGCGCCTGTCTCACCGCCACCGCCACCCCCGCCACTGCCGAGTGTCAGCGATGAAAGCGCCTGTCTCACCGCCACCGCCACCCCCGCCACTGCCGAGTGTCAGCGATGAAAGCGCCTGTCTCACCGCCACCGCCACCCCCGCCACTGCCGAGTGTCAGCGATGAAAGCGCCTGTCTCACCGCCACCGCCACCCCCGCCACTGCCGAGTGTCAGCGATGAAAGCGCCTGTCTCACCGCCACCGCCACCCCCGCCACTGCCGAGTGTCAGCGATGAAAGCGCCTGTCTCACCGCCACCGCCACCCCCGCCACTGCCGAGTGTCAGCGATGAAAGCGCCTGTCTCACCGCCACCGCCACCCCCGCCACTGCCGAGTGTCAGCGATGAAAGCGCCTGTCTCACCGCCACCGCCACCCCCGCCACTGCCGAGTGTCAGCGATGAAAGCGCCTGTCTCACCGCCACCGCCACCCCCGCCACTGCCGAGTGTCAGCGATGAAAGCGCCTGTCTCACCGCCACCGCCACCCCCGCCACTGCCGAGTGTCAGCGATGAAAGCGCCTGTCTCACCGCCACCGCCACCCCCGCCACTGCCGAGTGTCAGCGATGAAAGCGCCTGTCTCACCGCCACCGCCACCCCCGCCACTGCCGAGTGTCAGCGATGAAAGCGCCTGTCTCACCGCCACCGCCACCCCCGCCACTGCCGAGTGTCAGCGATGAAAGCGCCTGTCTCACCGCCACCGCCACCCCCGCCACTGCCGAGTGTCAGCGATGAAAGCGCCTGTCTCACCGCCACCGCCACCCCCGCCACTGCCGAGTGTCAGCGATGAAAGCGCCTGTCTCACCGCCACCGCCACCCCCGCCACTGCCGAGTGTCAGCGATGAAAGCGCCTGTCTCACCGCCACCGCCACCCCCGCCACTGCCGAGTGTCAGCGATGAAAGCGCCTGTCTCACCGCCACCGCCACCCCCGCCACTGCCGAGTGTCAGCGATGAAAGCGCCTGTCTCACCGCCACCGCCACCCCCGCCACTGCCGAGTGTCAGCGATGAAAGCGCCTGTCTCACCGCCACCGCCACCCCCGCCACTGCCGAGTGTCAGCGATGAAAGCGCCTGTCTCACCGCCACCGCCACCCCCGCCACTGCCGAGTGTCAGCGATGAAAGCGCCTGTCTCACCGCCACCGCCACCCCCGCCACTGCCGAGTGTCAGCGATGAAAGCGCCTGTCTCACCGCCACCGCCACCCCCGCCACTGCCGAGTGTCAGCGATGAAAGCGCCTGTCTCACCGCCACCGCCACCCCCGCCACTGCCGAGTGTCAGCGATGAAAGCGCCTGTCTCACCGCCACCGCCACCCCCGCCACTGCCGAGTGTCAGCGATGAAAGCGCCTGTCTCACCGCCACCGCCACCCCCGCCACTGCCGAGTGTCAGCGATGAAAGCGCCTGTCTCACCGCCACCGCCACCCCCGCCACTGCCGAGTGTCAGCGATGAAAGCGCCTGTCTCACCGCCACCGCCACCCCCGCCACTGCCGAGTGTCAGCGATGAAAGCGCCTGTCTCACCGCCACCGCCACCCCCGCCACTGCCGAGTGTCAGCGATGAAAGCGCCTGTCTCACCGCCACCGCCACCCCCGCCACTGCCGAGTGTCAGCGATGAAAGCGCCTGTCTCACCGCCACCGCCACCCCCGCCACTGCCGAGTGTCAGCGATGAAAGCGCCTGTCTCACCGCCACCGCCACCCCCGCCACTGCCGAGTGTCAGCGATGAAAGCGCCTGTCTCACCGCCACCGCCACCCCCGCCACTGCCGAGTGTCAGCGATGAAAGCGCCTGTCTCACCGCCACCGCCACCCCCGCCACTGCCGAGTGTCAGCGATGAAAGCGCCTGTCTCACCGCCACCGCCACCCCCGCCACTGCCGAGTGTCAGCGATGAAAGCGCCTGTCTCACCGCCACCGCCACCCCCGCCACTGCCGAGTGTCAGCGATGAAAGCGCCTGTCTCACCGCCACCGCCACCCCCGCCACTGCCGAGTGTCAGCGATGAAAGCGCCTGTCTCACCGCCACCGCCACCCCCGCCACTGCCGAGTGTCAGCGATGAAAGCGCCTGTCTCACCGCCACCGCCACCCCCGCCACTGCCGAGTGTCAGCGATGAAAGCGCCTGTCTCACCGCCACCGCCACCCCCGCCACTGCCGAGTGTCAGCGATGAAAGCGCCTGTCTCACCGCCACCGCCACCCCCGCCACTGCCGAGTGTCAGCGATGAAAGCGCCTGTCTCACCGCCACCGCCACCCCCGCCACTGCCGAGTGTCAGCGATGAAAGCGCCTGTCTCACCGCCACCGCCACCCCCGCCACTGCCGAGTGTCAGCGATGAAAGCGCCTGTCTCACCGCCACCGCCACCCCCGCCACTGCCGAGTGTCAGCGATGAAAGCGCCTGTCTCACCGCCACCGCCACCCCCGCCACTGCCGAGTGTCAGCGATGAAAGCGCCTGTCTCACCGCCACCGCCACCCCCGCCACTGCCGAGTGTCAGCGATGAAAGCGCCTGTCTCACCGCCACCGCCACCCCCGCCACTGCCGAGTGTCAGCGATGAAAGCGCCTGTCTCACCGCCACCGCCACCCCCGCCACTGCCGAGTGTCAGCGATGAAAGCGCCTGTCTCACCGCCACCGCCACCCCCGCCACTGCCGAGTGTCAGCGATGAAAGCGCCTGTCTCACCGCCACCGCCACCCCCGCCACTGCCGAGTGTCAGCGATGAAAGCGCCTGTCTCACCGCCACCGCCACCCCCGCCACTGCCGAGTGTCAGCGATGAAAGCGCCTGTCTCACCGCCACCGCCACCCCCGCCACTGCCGAGTGTCAGCGATGAAAGCGCCTGTCTCACCGCCACCGCCACCCCCGCCACTGCCGAGTGTCAGCGATGAAAGCGCCTGTCTCACCGCCACCGCCACCCCCGCCACTGCCGAGTGTCAGCGATGAAAGCGCCTGTCTCACCGCCACCGCCACCCCCGCCACTGCCGAGTGTCAGCGATGAAAGCGCCTGTCTCACCGCCACCGCCACCCCCGCCACTGCCGAGTGTCAGCGATGAAAGCGCCTGTCTCACCGCCACCGCCACCCCCGCCACTGCCGAGTGTCAGCGATGAAAGCGCCTGTCTCACCGCCACCGCCACCCCCGCCACTGCCGAGTGTCAGCGATGAAAGCGCCTGTCTCACCGCCACCGCCACCCCCGCCACTGCCGAGTGTCAGCGATGAAAGCGCCTGTCTCACCGCCACCGCCACCCCCGCCACTGCCGAGTGTCAGCGATGAAAGCGCCTGTCTCACCGCCACCGCCACCCCCGCCACTGCCGAGTGTCAGCGATGAAAGCGCCTGTCTCACCGCCACCGCCACCCCCGCCACTGCCGAGTGTCAGCGATGAAAGCGCCTGTCTCACCGCCACCGCCACCCCCGCCACTGCCGAGTGTCAGCGATGAAAGCGCCTGTCTCACCGCCACCGCCACCCCCGCCACTGCCGAGTGTCAGCGATGAAAGCGCCTGTCTCACCGCCACCGCCACCCCCGCCACTGCCGAGTGTCAGCGATGAAAGCGCCTGTCTCACCGCCACCGCCACCCCCGCCACTGCCGAGTGTCAGCGATGAAAGCGCCTGTCTCACCGCCACCGCCACCCCCGCCACTGCCGAGTGTCAGCGATGAAAGCGCCTGTCTCACCGCCACCGCCACCCCCGCCACTGCCGAGTGTCAGCGATGAAAGCGCCTGTCTCACCGCCACCGCCACCCCCGCCACTGCCGAGTGTCAGCGATGAAAGCGCCTGTCTCACCGCCACCGCCACCCCCGCCACTGCCGAGTGTCAGCGATGAAAGCGCCTGTCTCACCGCCACCGCCACCCCCGCCACTGCCGAGTGTCAGCGATGAAAGCGCCTGTCTCACCGCCACCGCCACCCCCGCCACTGCCGAGTGTCAGCGATGAAAGCGCCTGTCTCACCGCCACCGCCACCCCCGCCACTGCCGAGTGTCAGCGATGAAAGCGCCTGTCTCACCGCCACCGCCACCCCCGCCACTGCCGAGTGTCAGCGATGAAAGCGCCTGTCTCACCGCCACCGCCACCCCCGCCACTGCCGAGTGTCAGCGATGAAAGCGCCTGTCTCACCGCCACCGCCACCCCCGCCACTGCCGAGTGTCAGCGATGAAAGCGCCTGTCTCACCGCCACCGCCACCCCCGCCACTGCCGAGTGTCAGCGATGAAAGCGCCTGTCTCACCGCCACCGCCACCCCCGCCACTGCCGAGTGTCAGCGATGAAAGCGCCTGTCTCACCGCCACCGCCACCCCCGCCACTGCCGAGTGTCAGCGATGAAAGCGCCTGTCTCACCGCCACCGCCACCCCCGCCACTGCCGAGTGTCAGCGATGAAAGCGCCTGTCTCACCGCCACCGCCACCCCCGCCACTGCCGAGTGTCAGCGATGAAAGCGCCTGTCTCACCGCCACCGCCACCCCCGCCACTGCCGAGTGTCAGCGATGAAAGCGCCTGTCTCACCGCCACCGCCACCCCCGCCACTGCCGAGTGTCAGCGATGAAAGCGCCTGTCTCACCGCCACCGCCACCCCCGCCACTGCCGAGTGTCAGCGATGAAAGCGCCTGTCTCACCGCCACCGCCACCCCCGCCACTGCCGAGTGTCAGCGATGAAAGCGCCTGTCTCACCGCCACCGCCACCCCCGCCACTGCCGAGTGTCAGCGATGAAAGCGCCTGTCTCACCGCCACCGCCACCCCCGCCACTGCCGAGTGTCAGCGATGAAAGCGCCTGTCTCACCGCCACCGCCACCCCCGCCACTGCCGAGTGTCAGCGATGAAAGCGCCTGTCTCACCGCCACCGCCACCCCCGCCACTGCCGAGTGTCAGCGATGAAAGTGCCTGTCTCACCGCCACCGCCACCCCCGCCACTGCCGAGTGTCAGCGATGAAAGCGCCTGTCTCACCGCCACCGCCACCCCCGCCACTGCCGAGTGTCAGCGATGAAAGCGCCTGTCTCACCGCCACCGCCACCCCCGCCACTGCCGAGTGTCAGCGATGAAAGCGCCTGTCTCACCGCCACCGCCACCCCCGCCACTGCCGAGTGTCAGCGATGAAAGCGCCTGTCTCACCGCCACCGCCACCCCCGCCACTGCCGAGTGTCAGCGATGAAAGCGCCTGTCTCACCGCCACCGCCACCCCCGCCACTGCCGAGTGTCAGCGATGAAAGCGCCTGTCTCACCGCCACCGCCACCCCCGCCACTGCCGAGTGTCAGCGATGAAAGCGCCTGTCTCACCGCCACCGCCACCCCCGCCACTGCCGAGTGTCAGCGATGAAAGCGCCTGTCTCACCGCCACCGCCACCCCCGCCACTGCCGAGTGTCAGCGATGAAAGCGCCTGTCTCACCGCCACCGCCACCCCCGCCACTGCCGAGTGTCAGCGATGAAAGCGCCTGTCTCACCGCCACCGCCACCCCCGCCACTGCCGAGTGTCAGCGATGAAAGCGCCTGTCTCACCACAACCGCCGCAATCGCGCCGCCGCCGCCGCCGCCCGCGCCGTGTTTTATAATATATTATCAACAACGCTGCCGGGGGGTACCACTAACTATTATATTAGTTTTATATGTAGTAGTAATCACAGTAGATGAATAGAGTCCAGTTCTAGTCCACACGGCAGGATACCCTGAGTCTTGTTCACTTCCCGGGTGCTGGCAAGTATGCACTATCTAACGGGGACGTTTCCTAAGTGTGTAAAAGTCACCATTTACATAAACAGACGCTTTATTCAATATTCAACTGTCGGAAATCACTTTTCAATAGAGAATAATAAACTATTGTTTTAACTTCACCAAAGTCAAATCTACTACGTATTATACAGTATTTACCAACCTTTGAAGTTAATTTTGCGTCTCCGCTAGCGATGTACTACTAAACAATAATAATTGACGCGCTCTATACTAAGATTTTTTTACCTGTAGATGAGTTGTATGGCCTCCATATTTACTAGACGAATTCTGGGTAATTACCAGAGTCACTACCAGTCTTGCACTTCCGAGCGTCCGGTGAATACATCGCCGCTAATCGTGTTTTTTATGAATAATCTGTGGACAATATGCCTTCCTTGTGTCTTTAGACTTTGCACCAATTATGCAGGCACTGTGAGAGATAAGAAAACTGTTTCATTTCACGCGTAATTATTGCTTTTATTGTTGAAACTTGAAATGGAAAATATCGTCATTTTGTTTTATCTTAGGAACTAATTTCAATGAAATGGATAAGCGAGATATGTGTATCGTTTGGTGTGAAAGAGTGAAAGAGATCGCAGCATAATGGTGATCGGAACGTCTCGTGGCGGTTCGGTGGTAACACGAATTGCTTATTTATCTCTTTCTAACAACAGATATGACGCATAATATTTGAACGTTCTTTCCTTGTCATTACAAACTGCATACACATGTGCGTAGGTATGTATAGAGGTAAATTCTAGTAAGCTTTTAGAGCAGTGGTGTTCGGATATAACTAATCTATGTATTTCAAATCTCTGGCTCTATACATATTTTTTACATCCTACAGTAAAAAACTGAATTTTCTTCAAAATTACAGTACATTTTCAATCATCACCAAATCACTTGAAATGTCACTTCGTCGTTAAACGCGATCACAGCCATAATACTCTTTAATATTGACAATTGTGTCATTTCAAGCCCTAAATATATGACAATAGGTATAATAAACAAATAAAATCTTCAATGTTTTTACACATATGAATATGTAGTACATTTTGTACACTATTTTATTAAAGTATCTTTCCAGACAACTGTCATATCGCGGATGCCAAAGGATTAAATACCTCTTTAACAGACTTCCAAAAAATTAGGTTATTTATTGGCTCAATTCGTCTCTGTCTTTACGAGATTTCATGTTGGGTGGGTTAAGTACAAGTTGGACACAATATGAAGGAGTCAACTAATAACATAAAACTAACCGGACCAGTTTTGTGAGTTACTAGTATGCACTACTAACCTACATTGTATTATGTTATCATTGTTCATGCCTAACCTACTATTGTTATTGTCCTACTGCACTACGCAAACATACAATAATTGTAGGCTATTCTTGTGTAAAATTGTTTCCAATTGCGAATGTTCTTTTGTATTTTATCGTAGGTCTTTCATTATAAATATGTGGTATCTAATACCTAGTATTGTGTAGTAATATGTATATGTCGACGCAAGGCTAATTTCAACGTTCAAAATATTTAAATAAGTTTAATATTTAATTTAAATTTAAACATTTAAATATGACGGAGTAATTTTTCAATTAGTTTAGATTCGATTTTCGTAATCAGTTCTCCATATTTCAATGTAAAAAGCCATGATACGATTTGCGGCAGATCATAACAACAAACTATAACTAAAAGTTTATTCTTAATTAGGTTTAGAAACAAGTTATCTATTGTTAAATTCATTTCTTGATTAATAAGCGATATGCGTTAGCATAAATTGATATTTGGTAATGTTTGGTTTAAAAGAGACAATTGATTGATTGACTATTTGTCAAGCAGAAAGCGTGTAGCGTGTTTAATAAATGATTAAATGTTTTCAGCGACAATAAATTCAGTGAATATTAAAATTGGGTGTTTAAAATGGTAAAACGAATTAACAAAACATTGTTTGTTACTTCAGTTAATATAACTTTTTATTTGTGATTAAATAAGTAAGTATGTAATGACTTCGCAACGTGCACGCCATCTTGGATGAAATGAAAAAGGCTGGGCCGCCGCTGCGAGGCCACATTGCTACCGTGCTACGGAGAATTTCGTACAGTAGAGGTGTTATATTAGGATCGTATTTTCGTATTCCTATTATCGAATATCACGCTCAGCCAATATTATGATATCTAACCTATTACTTTGCTGGGTAATAGTCAAATAATAGTGACAACTTCATTCATTATTCGTTCATAAAAGACGCGCAATTTAACCGTTATTGGTCAAATTATTATGTGTAATAGTTGACAAATCGCTCACGTTATTGATATATAAATACAGTGATTTACTTTGCCTTACTTTATACATTAACAGATCTAGGACTGTCAACGAAATTTACAATGATTTATAAGTTGTATTTACATTATAAATATAGATTACTTTTATGTTCCTTCTTAATGTCTTTTATATATAAATAGAATATTTCAAAAATAGTGAAAATCGTGAGTAACCGTATTTTGACATGTATTTATCCAGACCTAATTAAGTTTTGGAAGGTTAGGTTGGATAAAATATTCAATGTTTTCAGTTGAATTTGACAAATCTAGTCTTCTTTTAAGTCAATATTTTTACTGGGTAGATATGACTAACTATGTATGTTAGGTAAAATTATTAATTTATAAACTTTAATGAGCTTGGTTTTGACAAATAAAAAGACAATTTGACAAAAAAGCAAATAACAGGATTGCTTATTAGACGTTACTATGTACAATTTGTAGGTTTGGTTAGCGAATTTAATTAGATTAGTTCGGATATTTATTTTGTTTGTTTCTTAATACTAATAATTAAAGAGATTTCATTTTACCTGACAAATCAAGAATACTTGTGTGTGTGGGTGTAGTTGTGTGAATAACGTATTAAAAGTTTCTCCAGAAAATAAATAGTTATTAGTGGTAAAAACTGTGTAATACCTTGTTATGGCGCAATAACTCGAGCGAAGAAACTTGAATACATATTACTCGTACATCAAAACTGGATATTAAGGTATTTTGAAGCCTGAATCACTTGAAAAAGATTATTGAAAACACATGTTTTTCAAATTTGTCACTCACACATATAAGCATTTTGAATAAATCCGTTTTTACTTATTTTAAAAACCAATAACATCGAACAGAAGCATTACGGAACACAAATACTATCCAGCTGACATTTAGTTTTGACTTTGACAAATAGATAAAGTATAGACAATATTATTGCATGATAATCTTTGACATAACCACGTTGATCAATGTTGCCAGAATAACAAACTAGAAAATCTTATAAAACTCATAAATTTTGGTCATTACTGAATTTTATATGTTTCGTAATTCATGAGCATTTGAATATATAGAATGGAGTACAGTTATGTAACTAAGAGAGAACCACTACGTAAGTGCAGTTCTGTGTCAGAATTGTCTACGGATTCATCAGTATTCAATTCGACAACTATGAGCTTGCCTAATACTTCTTTAAATGAAAATGATATTATTCACGAATTAAATAATAAAATTGACAAATTAACTGAAGATCTGCTTGGTGCAAATGAGGAAATAAAAAATTTAAGACAACAAAATCAACTACTGACATTGGAATTACAAAAAAAAGGTAAAACAGAGGTATCTGAATCAATTGTAGAGTTAGAAGAGCAAACTTCTAGTCGGAAAAAGTCACCAAAATCGAAAAAGAAGAAGAAAGGCAATAAAAGTTTTACATCTTCTCCAATAAAATCAACGGAGGACGAACAAAATAGAAAAACCAGTACAAACTTACATCAGGGATCCAGTACCACTACGTCCTTTGCAAAAAATCATAAAAATAAAATGGCGAGTAGAAAAACTCCCGATGCAGCTTCACAAAAAGGAATTCGAAGTAATCAAGAAGAACACCAACAACGTGTCTCCTTGGGCAAAGATATGTCTTATGAAAGAAGAAATGACGCATGTCCATTGGAGTCAAATGAAAATTATTGCAAGGGTATAAATTTGAGTGACTCGCACTTGAAAAATAAAGAGGTAGAAAAGGGGAAAATTATTATATTAGCTGACCAACGTGGATTTATATTGAGGGAAACATTACAGCGCCTTGTAGGATCAGAATATATTGTAAAGTCGTTTTGGAAACAAGACGCTACTTTAGGAGATATTTTAAATTCAGACAAAAATGAACTGTTGTCACTAACAAAAAAAGATTATATTATTATCTTAGGTGGTATGAATGATTACAACCCATGTTCTTTTAAGTTCATATTAAGTAGTTTTTTTAATTATTACAGATTTACAAATGTGATCGTGACTGAAATTCCATTTAATAAGTTTCTAAATGAAAAGAGACTAAATTATGAATTGAGATTCATATCTTCTGAATACAATCATGTCACTTATATCGATATGGATTATAGCAGGTATATTCCAAACAAATACATCATTTGTAGTTCAATCTGTAAATCTGTTATGAATGTAATGTTGAATATATCTTACAAGTTAAAATTACAAGAGACTAAAATGAGGCACAAGGTAAATTACGCTAATGCAGTTAAAGTGAATAAAGGTACGCAAACTGAATCGGTCTTTAAAAATGATGCAGTTGCTAGTGGGAGCCACCAAAATACACAGCAGTTTTTTCGTTCGTAAAAACATAAATGTATTACACCAAAATATTGACGGAATAATTAATAAATCAGACTTACTTACTATACAACTAGAAGAACTAAAACAAGAAAAGAAAATAGTAGATGTCATATGTATAACTGAACATAATATGAAGGAAAGCGATATTCCATTAATTAATATCCCCAACTTTACCATAGTCGCTAGTTATCATAGGAAAAAACGTAATGGTGGGTCGTGCATATTAATAAATAATGCTCACAGGTACAGACAAATAACTGAAGTTAATGAATTTGCTCGAGACAATATTATTGAATGTAGTGCTGTAGAAATTATTGAACATAAATTAATAGTTATTTGCATCTATAGACCACCTATAAAACATAAGATAGCATTTGACATATTTTTTGAAAATTTTGAATTAATTTTGACAAAATTTTGTTTTAAAAACAAGAAACTCTTAGTATGTGGTGATTTTAATATTGACATATTAAAAAACAACAAAAATACCCGTACATTTAAAGGTATAGTCAGAAGTTGCAACCTTAAAATATCAGTAAATGAGCCGACTCGACTTGCGCGTAAAACTTGTATTGACAACTTTTTACATAACTTGCGTGGATCGTCTTGTGAAGTCGTTGAGCTAGGTTTGTCTGATCATACAGCTCAGTATTTCAGATGTCCTGTCAAGAACTTCTATTCATTAAAGTATTGGTATAGATTTCAACGTAATTGCAGCATGGAAAATTGTATTAAATTTAAAAATTATTTAAGCAGTTTGAGTTTTAGTGAAGTGCGCTCAAGTGTTGACCCAAATGAAGCATTTAATTACTTTTATGAAATTTTTAAGTTATTATATGATCTTTGTTTTCCCCTGACAAGAATAAAAAATATAGTTTATAAGAAGTCTAAATGGATAACAAAAGGTATAAAACTGTGTACCAAACGGAAAAGGCAAATGTTATGGACGTTTAGACGATATCCTAACTTTGCAAATTACACATCTTTTAAGTCATATACTAAACGATTAAAGCATATAGTTAAATTGACTCAAAGATCACGTAATAACCATGCTATTGAAACTGCTTCCAACAAATCAAAAGCCACTTGGAACATAATAAATGGATCCAAGAATAGGCTTCCTAGACAAATCCAAATGATATAGTACAAGCTTTTAACAATTTTTTAGTAATCAAGTAAAGCCGCGTAACGTTGACAATAAAAATGCACATACGCTCAGAATGACGCGACCAAATTCTATGTATATGAGCTTTTCAACTCCAGAAAATATCTTTCACATTATACGATCGCTTAAAAATACTAACAGTACGGGATACGATGAAATTAATACGAAAGTTATAAAATTTGTTGTTGATATAATTTCACCTTTAATAAGCCATATTATAAATTTATGTACAGAAAGTGGCGTATTCCCAGACAAATTGAAGATAACGATTATAAAGCCACTTTTCAAAAAACAGGACCCACAAGTAATTAATAATTATAGACCAATTGCTCTAGTCCCAGTATTTTCAAAAATATTTGAAAAATTTATTCATACCAGTTTATACAATTATTTTGATAAATACAGTATACTTTTGGACGAGCAGGTCGGTTTTAGAAAAAACGAATCCGTAAATTTAGCGATTTTTAATCTATTGAAGAAAATAATTACCGGCTGTAATCAAAGATTGCCTGTGTGTTGTATGTATATGGATTTAACTAAAGCTTTCGACTAGGTTGATCATAACTTACTAGTCGATAAGCTTGAAGCCTATGGGGTACGTGAAAATGTTTTACGTTTAATTAAATCTTACCTCGAAAATAGGTACCAAGTAACACAAATTACTAAATTGTGTCCACTTACTAAAACTGAAAAGACATATACATCTGATAAAATACTAGTCAAATACGGTGTGCCACAGGGAAGCGTTCTTGGGCCATTACTTTTCATTACATACATAAATGACATGCCCAGCATCATAAATCATCCCATGGTGCTCTTTGCTGATGACAGTACAGTTGTTTTCATTGGAGACAAAGAAAAATCTCTGGAGCCAGAGATAAATACTACATTGAATAATTTAATTAATTGGCTGACATGCAACAATCTTTTAATAAACCTTGACAAAACTAATATAATGATATTTAATAACTATAAGCAATTGACATTTAACATTAATCATTCTAATAAATCCATAAATGACATTTCAGAAACGAAATTTTTAGGACTGTATATAGACTCATGCCTCAGCTGGAATACACATGCTGAAGTAGTTTGCGCTAAATTAAGCAGTTATTCTTACGCGCTGTACATGCTTTCAAAAGTAGTATGCCCATCAGCAGTACTCACATCCTATCACGCGTATGTAACTTCTACCCTACGCTACGGGATTATATTTTGGGGTAACTGTACGAATAGGGAAAAAATATTTAAGGCACAAAAGAAGTGTTTGAGATCCGTGTGTCATTTACAAACAACAGACTCTTGTATACCGCATTTTAAGCAACTCAAGATATTAACACTTCCATGTCTATACATATATGAAGTAAGCTTGTTTACCTATGTAAATAGGAATTTGTTTCAGGCTTTCAAAAGCGATCGCTATAAAAACAAAGTCGCCGAGTTCCCACATACATCTGCATTGTTTGGTAAAAGCGTTCTTGGTATGGCTCCGAAGCTATTTAACCACATACCAAAATCGATACTGCATTCTGATTGCGTTATTACCTTTAAGAAAAGACTTTTTACTTTTCTAGTTAATAAAAGTTATTACACAGTTAACGAATATTTAAATGACCGTTATAATTAGTGTGAGAACTGTAATTCAAATTGACATATATCTTTTAATCTATACTTATTGCTATGTAAAACTATCATTGACATTTGACACTGTGAATTGACATTTATTATAAATAATTTAATAGAAATTTCATTTATCTGAATCTTATTTGTATGTATAATGATGTATGTTGATATTGTAATAATATGTCTAAAATAACTTAAATTTTACTAACTTTTGCATACCATAAAGGTGGAATATGGAGAACTTTGCACAATTAAAAACTTTTATATCACCCATGTTCATGCAATAAATATATTTGAATTTGAATTTGAATTTGAAGAATAATTAGCCAAGATTTTTCGTTTTAAAACTTAGGTTAGTTAACATAAGTGATTTGAAAAGTGACATTTAACAAGTTTGTAGACTAACTGAACTAGGTACGTCAAGATTAATTACTCACTTGTTAGGTTTGATTTCACAAAATTTTTTTCATGCAGACATCATGCTGTTACCTGAAATAGAAGAAAAAAAATATTACATAAAAAAATAAATTGACTTTAATTTAGTAACAAATAACTTGTTTAAGTCTATACTACGATAGTTCAAAAGTACCTATTATGTAAGTATATCATCAAGATAGGGAAAAAAATAACCAGTTACTGGAGTGTAACTCCAAAACGGCTTGAGCGATTTTGATGAAATTTAAATGGGACCACATGCGAGAAACCATATTTCAAATAAAAAATGTCAAAATTGAGTCGCCTAATCGAATAAAAAAAGGATAGATTTATAGAAGTCGGTTAAATAAAAAAATATATGTAAATGAAAGAAAATAATAAATATATAAAATAAATACGTTAAAAGTGTGAAATATATATGTATGATAAAATATGAGTGAAATTGTCAAGTAGATAATGAAGTGGTCTGCGGTCGGTTCGCGTGGTATGTATCCTAGACTGTAACAGTAGGTATGTATGTACATTTATGTAGTACATTAATACCTTGATAGGTGGCGCTGTATACAAGCATATATGTAAAAAATAAATAATTTAACGGTTATAATTATTTTTTTATTGTCAGCCTCCACGAACATCATGCAATGGTAAGTGATAAAAATTTAACAAAATTGATCAATTCAAAGTAATCCTCAAGATAATAAACGTCTAAACTAATATTATAAGAAGGAAAGATTTGTATTTTGGTATGTATAGAATAAACTAAAATATTTACTACTTAACATAGGCTTCAGAATATTTACAAAAAAATTGGGATCCGTTTGAAAACTTCGATGTATTACGTGTGAACAAAATACCAAAAAATTGTATATCGGATATTGTTGACAATAGAGCAAAGTGATGTACTACAATTTTATAGAGGACATCAATATCTACAAAAAAACGCAATACAATGTCTAACTATTACAGTAATAGTACAATAACTACTTTTAATGTATTTCAGTATATAGTTTAAGTTCAATACCCGTGCGAATAACATATTTCAAGCAAAAAAACAGAAGAACCAGGAAGAAGAACTCGCTTTACTGGTGTAATAGTGTAGACAGTGTTGAAAAACCGTTCTGTGAAGTGAAATAAAGCGAACAAAACCTAAAGAACTTGTCGAAAAACATAGTGAATTGAGTGGACAAAGCGAAGTAGATACTTAACTCCCCAGACTGTGCAAGTGCGCTAAATACACAACCAACAACACAAGTAATTCAGTGAAAGATCAGTGTTATTTTTTCGAAAACATTACCTCAAAAACCGTTTTATTATCAACGATCAAATTGTTCGAAATATCAATAATTGGTATAGCGCCATCTGTGGGGGAGAGGTCAAACTAATATTTGGTTCGATATTTAGTTCAGCTGAATTTAACTAGAGGGTGCTGCACGAGCCACCTAGCGGCGAGTAGCGACAACACTCAAGAACTCAACTAGAAGTTCAAGTACGTGTAATCGCCAGTAGAGGTCATAGGCTGTAGCAACCAAATATTCTAAACCCTAGTACACGAAATCGATACCAGAGGGCACACACCGTGGGAAACGAACATACCTAAAGACCACACAATAAAAACAAACAAATATTATGACCTAACAAATGAATTAACCAAAAACGGTTATGTGGTTAATTTATATGCTGTAGAAGTTGGAGCAAGGGGTATACCAGCGAAATCCCTATATAACCTACTTAAAGACCTTTGCCTGCCAAGACCAACCGTAACTTCCATCCTAGAACGTGCATCTAAGGCGGCATTAGTAGGATCTTACCAAATTTGGTTAGGTAGAGGAGGAGGCTCGAGCGGGAAGGGGAGCATTGGTATATCATAAAGAGGCCTCGTAACCCTGCTCCTGGGTTGCAAGTCCCAGGCCCATCGCTTATATGTATGTCTCCAGCTTACTCAATTGAAATTTCTTAATTCTGAATATGCCAATATTTAGAGCAGATTTAGTGCAATTATGAATACCAACTCAAAATTTAGGTGCCAAACAAACTTCGATGCTACATGTGACTATTAATGTGTTAGCTGGCGTTATGGTCTCCAGCTGACACATGCTGTATATACGAAACGGCTGAAGATATGATTATATACTATAGCCAGGGATTTAGAGCATAATTTGTGCAAGTGGCACAAAAAAATTGAAACGCCCTACTTGAAAGCTGTAGTAGTATTGACCCGATTACAACGTGTAAGCTGGAGACCACGTGTCTACAGCTGCTCATCTGTATCTTCTGAACGAATGGGCCTACGACTTTGTTTAATATGTCAAAATTTAGAGCCAAATTTGTGCCATCGGCACTAAAATTTTCAAGTCTGTGGCTATTAAGGTTTTGGAGCTACAAGCTCAAATAAACGTGTAAGCTGGAGACACATGTCCCCAGCTAGCACATGCTGTACAGCTCAAACGGGAAAGGCTAGACTACTGTTTAATAGCTTGTGCCATCGGCACCAAAATTTTCAAAACAATGGGCCTCATAGTTTTTGCGTAATAAGCAAAAACATTTCTTCCCACCTAAATATTCAAATATTTGTGCAAAAATATTTCTGAGTGCGTTGCCGTTCCGATGATTGTAGTTACAATCGTCCTGAACCTTATTTCTATAGACTTGGAACCTATTATCGCTTTCATACAAAATAAACGCCGTTGAGACATAGGCTAGGAGCATGAAGGTTTAAATATAATGTGACAAATATTTTATACTATGCATGCTTTCCGGATTTCAAAGGTATTGAAGCCATCACTACTTACGATTGGTCGCTTTAAAACGTTACTGGTTTCGAAAACTTGTGGTTTTGAAGACAAAAATAATGACCAACCTACAAAAGGTACCCATAGAAATTCAAAACACATATCTAGAATACGTAGAGGACTACATATACTTAGGACATCTGATCACTTTCAAAGTCTGCACTGAAAAAGAGATTATGCGAAGAACAAAAAATACGTGGAATAAGTACTGGAGAATGAAAGATATTTTCAAAAATAACTTACCAGTAAAATTAAAAACTAAAGCAATGGAAATGTGTTTGTTACCATGCCTCACGTACGCATGCCAGACATGCCCACTCACGAAGAAGACACTCGATCAAATAAGAGTGTGCCATAGAGGAATCGAAAGAAGCTACACGGGCCACAAGCTGAAAGATAAAATAAAAAACAGCACTATAAGGAAGAAGACGAAGGCAAAAGACGCTGTGGAAAAAGTTCTTCAGCTAAAATGGAAATGGGCGGGACACTTACAACGAGTAACAGACGAAAGGTGGTCGAAAACAACAACTAACTGGTATCCCATGGATAAAAAGAGACGGACAGGAAGACCGTGCAAACGGTGGTGCGATGACATCGCCAATACACCAGGTGTTACTTGGAGCCGGGCAGCGAGAGATAGGGAGAGCTGGAAGCAGATGGAGGAGGCTTTCACCGCTCAAAGCGGTACTGACACTAAAAATATTTAGAATAGACGAAGGTATTAATTATTAGAAAATGTATTATAGAATTAAGAAAAGTTAGGAATATGTTATTTAAGTAGAGTGTAAGAAAATAAAAGCTTACATTATTATTATTACCCGTGCGAAGCCAGGGCAGGCCGCTAGTAACTAATACTATAAAGTAAGTATACAACATGTACTACAAAATCTCTCAGCTCTTTCATTAATGCTCTCTTCTAACAAAGTTTCAGTGCATTACTCGTAGTGCTCGTACATTAGGGTAGGTTCAATGTTTTAGCAAGTTTTAGTTTCAGCGCGTAACAACAAGTAGTGAAAAACAATAAACCAAAAATAGGTATGCTGTTTACCTTCTGTACTTAGGTCTCCCGTAAAGTCCAGGAGGTGGATCGACGCTCCCGCCCGCAGTGTGTGTGCAGCTCCCATCGAGAGTCGAGGGCTCCGGCCTCCCCCCCCCCCCCCCCCCCCACGGGGCAGCCACTTGCCGTTACCCTAACTCAAACATAAATATTGTGTCAACAAAACCAACTAACCATTATTTAATAACTGAAAGCTAGCCTTTCTCCACTATCTTACCTAATGGTAAAATGAATACGGTCAACAGATGTTGTTCAGACTAATACCTATAGATGAACTGACTCTTAAGAAAAACCGCCGGAACATACCAGTCGGCGCTTGGCGACAATTTTTCTGCTTTCTACCCGCGGTTAGCCAGGCCGCATTCTGTGATGATTTATCACAGAAAAAACAGGTAAATTCAATATTCTCTCGGTATTGGGACCTACATTATATGATTGCTGCATAAAAACAATTATCACTCATTCCATTAACGAGCTCGCGACATACGGACGCACGGACAAACAGACATACAGCGGAGACGCACTTCTAGCCCTTTTGGTAGGTACGGATCCCAAAACAAAGTCCATTGTTATAGGCACAGGTTTTCGCTTAAGCCCCTTACTTGTTCCATCTTTAAACATTAAAAAAAACTGGACAAACATACGAAAGAACTATTGCTCAATCTGAAACGCGAGGCGCATCGCTAACAGTTCGCCATTCGCTCGGTCAATAAATGCTATTTTAGCATTATTTAATAAATGCTATTTTAACATTATTCCTACTAGCTTTCCGGGCGCGGCTCCGCCCGCGCGTATGTCGGTTATCGCGTATAAAAACGTTAACCTCTTCTCTATAATAAATAAAAAATATCCTATGTTTTTTCACGGGTCTCAAACTATTTCCATACCCAATTTCATTCTAATCGGTCGGAAAAAAGAAAACTTAAAAACTATGGTTAGAAAGCTTATTATAACAAGTTATTTATTTAAATTTATCTTGCACGGAATAATTTAAGTGTATAAAACAGCGGATTCAAGTTTTGCTGTAATTTCATAGGTAACAGCTAGGTTTGAATTCCACGCCATCTTCAGAATAAAGATGGCACTTTTTAGGCCCGGATTTTCCAATATGCAACATACGGAAATGTTCAGCAAATCCCTAATGGTATATAGTTCACGTAAATAGCAGTAGATGGCGCAGTACATAAGTATTTTTTTTTATTAAACCTATATAATGGTTATACATGTTATAATAAAAAAAAGTTTTTTTTCATATTTGAAGTATATCTAATAAATTACAATTTAACAGATTAAAATTAATAAATGTTTGCGACGGCCCGCGTGCCCCCCATCCATGTCATTGGTAAGATCGAGGAATGCGATCATACAGGTTCTGGTAAGTCATTGCCACGAGAGTAGGTATTTGAAACTTTGTTCTAGTTTATTATCCTATATAACTACCTACTATAATAGAAAACTGTTGTACAAAATTGTTGTGCATGTATTCACGGTCGATGTTTAGGGGTACTTATATGTAAAATTTGTAATTTAGTAGAAACATGTTTTAAGTCCTTTGATCCTAGTTGATTGAAATGAAGTTATTATTATTATTAAAAACCGAACTGCTGCAAGCTATTAGGCCCTATATAATTATATATAACGGTTACTCTATAGAGCGATAGAGGAATTTTACGGTATACCGACCTCATTTGAGCAAAAACTATATCGAGAACTACGAATAATATTTATTCGTAGATTGAGTAGTACACATTCAAATACAGCAGTATCGTTATTAAACTGAAACACAAACTTGAGGCAACTATTTGTTGTGTGAGTGAGTTTATATTTTTACTGACTATTTTAGCATCAATTCTCACCTTTGAATCAACGCTCCCCACTGCAGTGTGTGCAGCTTCCCTCGAGAGTCGCGGTCTCACGCCTCCACGGGGCAGCCACTTGCCGTTACCCTAACTCAAACATAAATATTGTGTCAACAAAACCAACTAACCATTATTTACTGTTGAAAGCTAACCTTTCACCACTATCTCACCTAATAGTAAGTTAGGATACGGTCAAAGATGATATCAAACTAATCTAGAATTACTGACTCTTAAGGACAGCCGCCGGAACATACCATTTGGCGCTTGGCGACAAATTTTCTGCATTCTACCCGCGGTTAGCCAGGCTAACCGAATATAGAAAGAATATAGAATATAGAAAGATATAGAATATAGAAAGCATAGGAAATAGAAGCAATATTTTTTCGATATTGGTGCCTACACATAATTTTTATGTGAAACCTAATACCAATTGTACCTAACTCCATTACATTTGCGAGCTAGAGACTGGAATCGTACAGACAGACGGACAAAGAGACAGATAAAAAATGGAGACTCCCTTTTGAGGGAGAAGATTTTTATCATCTCCTGGGGAGATATGTCTCCGGTCTGTGCTATGCCCACTACTCTTTTTAATAAACATTTAGCGCCTTTTGGATAACTAATTATTAGATTTCAGTATTACGTCTTGGCATTAGCATTCAAACTGTTTTTTACTACTCGATTTATAGAAAACTCTGTTACACTCTAAACCTAGTTTTGAATTAACCGCCATCTACACAATGCAAGTGGAATTTTATGGGCGTGACTCTTTCAGGCAGTTTTGTCTCAATAATTTCTTAAAATATATATATATATATAGGTTTCTAAGTTCTTTCTATAAACTATACCCAATAAACTGAAAAATATATCCTTAACCCAAATCTAGAAGCGCCGCAGGAGCTACACGCGCCGCACTCACCGAATTAATTAATCGCTATAGGTATATATTATAAACCTATCATTTCCGAATGAATTCGAACTCGGTTCCATTCAATAGAATCTTTTTGCGAGTTCGTCCACGATAGTAACGCCACCATACCTATATCTACCGCCAAGTAATGTTCACATTACTGTGTTCCGGTTTGAAGGGAACCCGTACCTAGGTTCCGGTGAAATTATAGGCACATGGGACACGACTTCAGTCGTCTCAGTGTGATAGGCGTAGTGAAGTTCTCTAATTGTGTCAAACTGCATCTGTTATAGGCAGAGATTACCGCTTAATACCAGATGGGATTGTGATTGCTCCAACACAATAGCATTACAATTAAGTCGAATTGTGTATCTCCTGCTGAGCATCCTTATTTTATTTTTATTTTCAGCTGATAGACAAGCTTTTGACGTCTATTTCACCTACATAATAATTATATCATGGTCGAAGAGTAAATTATGTTATGATAGAAGAGGTTGTTCAGGCTCTCCAGAACAGCTGCCTCAAACACCGTTAAGTGTTAGGCGACAGATTTCATATTGACGGTGGTATCTAGCTAGACAGGCACAAGCTACATGCACTACCCTCATATCTAGGTGCACCTTCACTGTATCAAACAAAAAATATGCTGGCCTCCCCGCATGTGTTTTTATAGGTTATTCTTTCATCACTGTCTCATCTGATGGTAAGTAATTATGTGGTCAAAGATGTTGTTCAGTCTTACCTAGAATTACTGGCCCTCAAGGACAGCTGCCGGAACACACCGTTTGGTGTTTGGCGACAGATTTTTCTAGTTGAGGGTGGTAGCTAGCAAGGCGGGCATTCGCAAAATGCCTAACGAATGCCATCCTAAGACAACAAACGGGACCGATGGCTTAACGTGCCCTCCGAAACACGTGCACGCTCAGTACTAACGTCATCAGCGGTCACCCGTTCAACTCATGACCGCGACGGACGTAGGCGCTGATCGGTTCAGATCAGCTAAGCGAACTTCGCTACGAGCTCTTCAAAAGTTAGTTTTACTGACCCTAGATGGTTAGAATAGCGGAAGACAGGCGAAGATATCTATTATAAATCAATTTCACCTTTGTAGCAAAGCTTATCAGTGTATGCAGAGATATCTATTATAAATCAATTTCACCTTTGTAGTAAAGCTTGTCAGTGTATGCAGGTTTCCCTTAAGAGTTGAGTCGCCATCTCCTGCCGGTGATAGCTGTCCTTCCGGCCCACTGGCTCGCAGTCTCCTGCTGATGGTAGCTCCTGCCCACCCACTCGCCGTCTCCTGCCGATGGTAGCTCTCCTTCCGGCTCACCCACTCGCCGTCTCCTGCCGATGGTAGCTCTCCTTCCGGCCCACCCACCCGCCGTTACCGCTTACTGGAACATTAACACAACAAATAAATACAATTGGCCAAAATAAATACAACGAAAGGCCGTTCTGACAATAACGCCGATAAAATGTACGATAAACCCTATAAATATACCGAATGGTAATTAGCTTTAATTTGGTTTTAGGTAAGTGCATATTTTTAGGCCTAGGGGAAAGGGGGGCACAGTGAATCACATTTCTTTTGTAGGCAGCTAAATCTCATACTTTTTAAGATATGACTATACTGTTGATTTGCATAGATAGCTAGATATTTTGGCCAACAAATTTAAGGTTTAACTAAGCTATTAGGTCAATAAATTTAAAATTATGGCCTCTTTAAAAAAAATGGGTAACGATCCTGTGTACCCCACGTTGGGGGCACAGTGGATATAAGCTTGGGGTACTATGGACCGGCAAGGGGCACAATGAACTGCTACATTATATCTTCATACTAATTCCTACGGGGAACAGTGAACTATTTGGTATTAACTAAATAAAATATTATTTTGTGTTTAAATTTGTCATTGTCTTTATTATGTGTGAATCAAATCAAAAACTAGTATTTGAAAGTTCATAAAGTATATTAAGTATTATTATTTTAGTAAAAATCTAAATAAAATAGACTTAAACTTCTAAAAACATTGAGATATTAAAAATTAACAACTTAAGAAAAAGTAACAGAAATCAGTCTTCAATGTAGTAATTAGAGTAGGTTTCGCTATTTTTAGACGTTTTCTTAAGAAATTTACTTCCAGTTCTTGGTTTTCATTCTCTTCTCCCATGACTTATAAAAAACTTTTTTATTTTTTGCAATGAATTCTACCAAAACAAAGCTACCTTCTTTTGAATAGGAGTCAAGTAGCCGAAAATTATCTGGTTCTATTGTTACTTCTTCATCTTCTACATTTTCATATTCGCCTTCTTCTGAATAAATATTGATTTTCTTCATCGCTAGATTCTGGCTGTAAAACTTTTTCGCTCTTTTTTTTCGTCTGGTCTTCTCGGCGTTTTTGAATTTTTATTTTATTCGGTGTGTCGGTTGCAATTATGCTTCTACCCTTACGCCTTGGTTTACGAGGATTTTTCAGAGGTCCGGCATTCAGAATCCCTCTAAACTCAAAAGGACTTACTATGTGTTGATTTTTTGTTGATATTGATCCATCTGTTGGTGGCGAAATGACTTCAGTGTCTGGTATTGGTGAATTATGCGGTAAATCAAGATGAATCATAATTGATGGTGATGGAGACAGTGTGACGATGTTGTCAGTTAGTTCTGCAACTTTTATATGAAGACCAATGTTCGTTTTTCTAACTCTGTTGCGGACCATTTCGAACATCTAAAACATAAACATGAACATTTAATCAGCAAACTTATCAA
Organism: Plagodis dolabraria; assembly: GCA_963854805.1. NCBI lineage: Eukaryota > Metazoa > Arthropoda > Insecta > Lepidoptera > Geometridae > Plagodis > Plagodis dolabraria. The sequence continues at coordinate 37,025,947 of OY978443.1, read as the reverse complement.
GGGGCACACTGAATCGCTATCCACTTTGCCCCATGTCAAAATGATCCACTTTACCCCAGGACGCCATATTAAAAAAATAACTAATTTGACTTAACCAAACACTTAGAATGTTATGTAATTATCCGTCAATTTAAAGATTAATTATTGATAATGCCGATAAAAAGACCACATTGTAAGTTTAACAAAGCTAACTCACGTATAAAGTTACGAAAAAAATCTGTAAGATAAAATAATGGACACTTACATCGGACAGTATGGCAGCCGCGCGTCCTCACGCTCCCACAGGGTAGCAAGCACTGGCGCGCGGGAGGGGAGTTTGCTAGATCGTTCGATCGTCAATAGTACGTGTGTGCGTGTGATGACAAACAAGCGAGTTATACGATTTTAACCACTGTACCCCTCGGTCCCCTGTGCCCCCCGTTCCCCTACACTATAAGAATATTTGCTCGAATTACAAACGATTTGATTTTGACGCCATCTACGGAATAATTAAGGAACTTATAAGAGAAACAGGGAGAATACAGAATTACAGACCCACCTACAACCTACGGGTCAAGAAAGTGCTTTGATCTGCTGCATATATTTTGACGTGAATACGTCTTTAAAACATTGACCTGTAACGTAGTATCTCGATGCTTTAAAATTACTTCCATAGAGACACAATTAAAAAGAAAACGAATGATACAAAATCGGGGGATACAGTTTAGCGTTGCAGCTACATATCTATCATTCGCATCCAAATTTCAATGACACCATTGAATAGCTAAAGAAACATAGCGCGCGGCGGAGGGGAGAGCCCGCCATTCTGAGATGTATGATTCAGGTACAACAAATGGCCGTGTCTATAACACAGCCACACCCCTTTTTTAGGGTTCCGTACCCAAAGGGTAAAAACGGGTCCCTATTACAGAGACTTTGCTGTCCGTCCGGCTGTCACAATCGATTGTCATTCACTGTCAATGAGTAATAAATAAATAAAATAATCTTTTAAATTAATGGAGTGTAACTCAAAAACGGCTTGACCAATTTTGATTAGATTTGAATTGGACCACACGGGAAGCACCAGCTTTTAAAGTGTTAAATACTGTGGGAGTCGTAAGGACGACGAAGGGTAAAATACCAGGACGGCAGCAGCGCTTTTTGAAAAACTGGGACCCCCACGACGTCTGCCAAGCGTGTGGATTGTAGCAAACATTTAACGGAGCAGGCCTTCGTTCAGTGGTGGACGTCATGGCTGTTGATGATGATACATGGATCATCCATTTTGGTAAACTTATATTGAACAGTGGGCATGCGCGTTGGGTACAAAGATGATTGTAAAGAAATGTGACTAAATGACACCTGTCTCTCGACGTAGGTTTGTGCAGGTTTCCTTGACCCGTCGGCGGCGCTGCCACCCGCCGAGCGTAGAGCTGCTTCTCGCCCAGGCCACGGTCCAGCCACATGCCGTTGCCATGGAGACGTTTACTGGAAAGGAAAGCCAATACCGTATGTACAAACCATTCAACACAAAATGCAAAAAACAACCATACCACTGCAATACTGAAGACACTACTCATTATAGTTAATCCGAGAAGAATTTAAAACGACTGCATTTATAAGCCTGCCGGTCACTTCTGCATACAAACGTCGTGGGGTGATCACTCCCTTGTTTGAGACTTCAGGTCCAGAATTAAGCATAATACCGTTTAATCTCGTCATCCTCGAAAACATATGAAAATGTTTCGAGGCTCGCTTTGTTTTGGACCTAAATCCTCAAATAAGGGTTCGCATCCTACGACGTTTGTATAGAAAACTGACCTGCCAGTTCACCATTAATAGACGAAGCGCGAGGGAAGCGTGTCCGTGGAGTGCACGGAGCGAGTGCATACCAACGTATTTTCGTTACATGTAGGTACTGCACTGTTTGAATTTGAATACTTGCTATTTAAATAGCAAGTATTCAAATTCAAACAGTGCGGCGCATGTATAACGTAAATAACACTTCTGCCTACCCCTTTGGGAAGTACAGGCATGTAGATATTTGTGTACCTACCTATAAGTCGGCACCAAATTACCTCAGGTAGTGTGTAGTGACGCATGGTGGCGTAGAGCATTTCATGGTGTTAAAGCATTTTGCGAATGCCCGCCTGGAGGGAGGGAGGAAGGTTCCACCTCAAGAAGAAAATCTGTCGCCAACCACTCTAACCGCAGCTGTCCTCGAGAGCTACTAATTCTAGGTTAGCTTTAACATCTTCGGCCACATCATCGCTTACCATCACGTGAAATAGTGGTCAAAGGCTAGCCTATCAGCTATTAAAAAGAATCACACAAGCTATCGTAGGTATTTCAATGCATCCACTGAATAGTTTTGTAGCTCTTACAAGAGGCGCGGTCGCGCCGCGTCGTCAAATCAACCGCAGAAGGAAGATGGGTATAGCGAACCAATAAGATTCTAGTTGGGTAGGTTACCCACCTAATAAGAATCTTATTGGTTTTAATATGTACTTTTTGAAATATTAGTAAGTTACTGGATTAATAAAATTCATCTTAGGTAATATAGGTACCACTCTCCCAAATGTAAGGGGTGTGGAGTAGTACCAATACTTGTAAGTATAGTAGGTATACCGCTCCTCATACATTCGGATATGAACAACATTGCATGTAATTGAGTCTGTGTACCTTCCTTGAGTAAAAATATACATAATATAGTTAGTACCTATGTAGGTACTAAATTTTTACACGCGACAGTAATTGACTGATTTGGTTTCAAAATTACAGTGGATTTATTAGAAGCTATTATACCATCATGGATAGAATCAGCAATAATGTCCGATACTGCTGCTATAGTAGGTACCTAGGTACATGCAAAACCAACATCATGTACAGATACAGAACATCATATATTATGTAACATGTAGATAATAATAGTAAACCTAAACATCTATCTATGTTTGCTTTAAAAATCAGGCAAGTTAAACTATGCCCGCTGTATCGCCAACGCGTGGTGGCGGCGCGGCGCGGCGGTACCATTATTTAAATTAAAACAAATTTTAACCCGACTTCAAAAGTGCGAAATAACTTGTTGAAGTTGGTGCCATTATTACCACAATATTGTGCGCACGGTAAGTGCCTAGTATGTACCTCTAACTCTCTACCTCTTTTTAGTGACCGTTGCTACTTACGGGATCGATTGTCATTCACTGTCAACGACACTATATCATCAAGATAAATCAAATCAAAAACGGCTTGACCGATTTTGATAAAATTTAAATGGGACTGAACGACAAGCATCACCTTTCATATAAAAAAATAATTATAAAAATCGGTTCACCCAGTCAAACGACTGAGTTAACAAAAAAAAAATAGCGACCGCGCCGCAGGCGCGCGGCGCCGCGACCGCCGCCCGCCCGGCGCTACATGGCGTCGCGGCACAGCGGCAGACTTAATGGTGCCTAGCACTAACGACTTTTTCAAATAAGTAGAGAAAATATAAGACTAAGCGTACACAGGTGTATCATACATATGCCTTGTTATCACATATAACCACACACCTAAACGTCGCATTTATCGTAGAAATAGGTAAGTATACCTAACACAGAAACAATGACAATAACTAGTTGAAAGCCATCCGCACGTAGAAACCGACTTACATTATCAGTATACCTACTGCAATATAGAATAGGAATCATTAACAATTAGAAAACAATCAGAGAAAACTGTACGTTAATCAAATGAATGGTGATGCATATGTTGTAATTATTACATCGGACTTACCCCAATCATGAAGATTCAAGACGCGTTATTCTCTGGTTCCTTTCACTCACAGACCACAACAAAACTACTACGCGTGTTTTGTACGATAATAATCGAGGCGCCAAATGGCGTGGCGTGGCGCCGACGCGGACGTCGAGGCAGCAGTAGCACATAGCGGCACGTGCGGTTCAATTGAACGCACCTAACGGAAAGAAAGTAATTTCAAATAAAACATAAACAGGAAGTCGCTTCGCGGCAAATACAAAGGACCCGCCCTACGCCCCTCGCACCTCTCATATCCCGCTACTGCAAACTTTTCTTTTGTTCCGCCGCGCGCCGCCTCGGTGCTGCACTCTGGTGTTGCCACTTGCCTGCCGTAGGTGCAAATTCCCAGATTTTTAGAAATTTATTATATACCGTGCTTCTTATTATCTGTACTTCTGCTCAAACTCAGACTGATACTACGCACATACCCACGTACAATTACATACAATATTTCTGTAAATCAAATCAACTGAATTAATATTAATAAAACTTAAATTATTTATATATTTTTGTGTTATTGTTGTTGTTAATTATGTTAATCTGAAGTATTAATAAAACTACTTTCATTTATTGAAAGGGCACATGTTAATAAAACTTACCCCTTTAACACATTACCCCTATACACAACGTCATACCTATATGGGACCTAAATAGATGATAGACTAGTTCAAAACCAAGCATGTCTTGCCAGGTATGTTAATTTTTCACACGAAAAGAAAAGAAGGAAAACAACATTTTTCAAATAAAGAAAATAGACAAGAATCAATATTGGAGAGCGCGCCTTCGTAAGTGGAAAGGTCTGTACTGATTACAGCGCCTCTTGTCCACTCACAATGTTCGACCTTATTATTAGCAGTAATCTCTTCAAGAGCAATTCTTGTGTGCTTAATTCCGCTTATGATTTTATCAACATATAGTCTCTTTATATTCTGATAAATGAATATTTATTTGGAAGAAACTTATAACGAATAACGTGTAATTATAAAATATTTATCCAAAATTATTGAGATATTAATAAAATATGGGATTAACTACACTATTAAAGAAGTTGAAAATATAATATGTAAATGTAATTCAAACTCTTTACAACGACTATAAAAACTATAAAAAATGGTGGGGTGAGACTAAAACCAAAACCTATCATTCGCTAGTATCTCCACCAAAAAGGAATTAAGGCAGGTATATCTGTACAGAATTTCATCATAATCCGTTTAACATTACTAATATTACATACCTAGTAGTATACTTAATTCATATTTGTTTGTCATGGCTTCATGGATCACATATACGCCTACATTCTCACACATTGTTATTATTATTTATTTGTTATAATAGCCAATAGGTACATGAAACGAATATGAAGGTCACTAAATATCGAACTATATTCAACCAAATAAAACAAAATCTTTGTTTATTAATTATATTTATGTCAAAACAGTAAAGATGTGTAAAGTTTTTTATAACAGCAAGAACATACTATAAATATACTTTTATGTTAACAATAATTTCCTTCAAGCGGGATTCGAACCCCAAGACCGGCTGAATTGGCTGACGCTTAGCATGCTGTATTACTTGTTACTTGGCATCACATTTAGAAAAATAACTATCAACATACATTTCCTATTGCTCGTATTTCGACTATAAACCTGTAATTATTTTTATGTATTACACACTTTATCTCAAACAATAAGTACCTAAATTTATTCAAATAAAACATAAGATCACAGATATATATGCCACACCATATGGTATTCATACCCATATTATATTTCTATTTTACCATCAAAAGAGGTAAATTCGATACGTATGGCAACTCTCAGACGGCCTGTGATATGATAAATGGCGCCGACAAAGCGGCCGGCCGACGACGGCTGCCATTGGCTGTAGCGCTCACGGTCGCCCAATGAACCAAGCATTCGACCAATGAGATACGTGTATATCCACACAGGAAGTTCGACATTGTTTATATTATTGTAAATATTTTTTTTAGTTGGCACTCCGAAACCGAATGTAGCTCCGCCCTGTAAATATAGAATGGGTTCCGTAGAAAATTATTATTCTAGTTAGTAGTAGTTCCTATTAGGTCATTTATAACATTCATATATTATTAATGTAACTATGATTTAAGCTGTTTTTAAAGCTGATAGGCCACAACGTCACCTGTTGATAGGTGATGATGCGTCTAAGATGACGTTCAGTCTAACCTGGATATACAAATAATGTCTCTCAAAGATACCTGCCGGAACATACCGTTATGTGCTTGGCAACAGATTTTCTACCTGTGGGTAGTACTTAGTAGTTGGCGGCATTCGCAAAATGCCCTACCACAATGCAAAACGATTTAGTTTTCTTAATGTAAAATCTAGTTATTCAATGTTTTGTATAATAGGTAGGTACTATAATTAGTCACTCACGTCGACGTATGAAAAAAAGTTTTTGAACCGACTTCCAAAAAAGGAGGAGGTTCTCAATTCTACTGGATATTTTTTAAATTATTTTTTGGTTACTTACCTCTGAACTTTAGACTGGATGAACTAATTTTGAAAATTATTATTTTGTTCGCAAGCTGATGCTGGTCGTTTGATCCTATTTAAATTTTATCAAAATCGGTCAAGCCGTTTTTGAGTTTCACTCCAATAACAGGAAAAAAAATAACTATCTTGATGATATAGTCGTGACAATGAATGACAATCGATCCCGTAAGTAGCAAGGGTCACTAAAATGATAGAAATAAAATTTAAAACAAAATATGGTAGCTACTGACTTCAACACCCAAATGTGTTAAATAACTTGTCGAAGTCGGTAAGTACCATATTGTGATAGGTACCATATATAATAGGTACTTTTGAACTATCATGGTACCAAATTCAACAAGTTATTTCACACTTTTGAGTGTTGAAGTCGGTTCAATTTTTTTGTTAAAAAATCTTTTTAGTGTTGTAGTCGGAGAAATGACGTGCTTATCTACTCGCCCAATGTCTCCACCGAAACTGCCTTAACGACTATGAACACGGTAGAAGTTGCACCACCAAAGGTATAGGTACTTAAAATCCAAGACTCAGATCCACCAAAATCTCAACCGATCCACGACGAATGGAAGGAGGTACGATACAAAAAACGGCGCGAGGTATCGATGCGCTGCGTTGCCGGACCTACTGTGACGTCATTGAAGGCGGCTGAGTTTCGTAAATATTTCCACTTATGGAATATGCTATCCAGCACAGACGAAATTAAAGCTTACTTAAATCAGCTTTGCCCCCAGAGGTCTGTCACCGTAGAACAACTGAAAACGAAGAATCAGTATAATTCCTATAAGATAGGAGTTCCCGAAGACTGCTACGAAAAATGTTTTTCTATAAATGTGTGACCTGAAAATGCACGCGTCAAGCAGTGGGTCAATTACAAAAGGCGTGCATCCACTTTAAATAAACAGCCGTTTCGGTCTGGAGTCGGCCCTCAATGAGCCGTGTACCGCATCGAGGCAGGTAAATGTTTTTTACCAAAATGTCCGCGGGTTGAAAACTAAACTGCACCTATGGTACCCTAGCATTCTAGTCTCTGATCATCTACTAGTCGCTGCGACGGAGACATTCCTAGACGATTCCGTGAATGATGCTGAATTAGTGCGATTAGTGCGCGTTCGACACTGCGGATCACGCTTTAATAGCCAATAAATTAAACTACCACGGAATCCGCGGGCCAGCCCAGGCATTACTCACGTCATTCATGGCCAATAGAAAGCAAATTGTGGTGGGACACAGAGGCCGTGCCCGAGATAGTCGTGAGTCTTCGATTGCGTAACACTAATCCCGGCAGTTTGCAACCTAGTAACATTGATAATTCACGCGATTGGAATTTCACTAAAATGAATTTCGAACTTTTTCTTTCTCTGCTCGTGGAAACATCGTGGGCACCTGTATTCGAATCTAATGATGTTTCTGATGCCACTGACGCTTTTTACAGTATAATTTACCAATTATTTGATAAGTCGATACCGAAAAAGAAAAGACAGGTTGCTGACTGCAATAGATATCCAGTATGGTTCGATGCGAAGATTATTGGGGAAATTCGTCAGAAAACCAGAATGCACAAAGACTGACTTATTTCTAAAAGCATTGAATCTTACAAAATATTTTCTGACCTTCGTTCTAGTTTAAAAATACGCATTTCTCAGGCTTACAAAGCACATATAACTAAGATTGAGGAAAAAATACTAGTGTCCACAGCGTTTTTGGGGTCATGTACACAACCTTAGGTGGGTTCGAACCCTGTGTTACCTACGAGGGGAAGTCTTTTGTGGGCGTGGAAGCTGCTGAAGCGTTTGCCAGCTATTTTTCTAGTGTGTTCTTGGACAATTTACCATTAGTTAATTGCAATAATTTCAATGTAGATGGTATGAAGGGTGGCTACATTAGTGTTCCAACTCTGACACCCGATGACGTTGAGCGCGGTCTTAATAAGTTGAAACCAAATACTTAGTTCACCTGGACCAGACAATGTTCCTAGTTCTGTCCTCAAGATTTGTACAAAGTCTATAATTTTGCCACTGCTACATCTTAAATTTATCACTTTTGACTGGAAAGTACCCCAAACAATGGAAATTATCTAGAGTGACCCCTATTCCCAAGACTAGTAACAGAACACTTGTTGATGAACATCGTCCTATAGCCATCTTATGTGCGCCTGCAAAAGTCTTCGAGTATATCTTACACAAACATATATATATAGACAGGTTAAACAACTGTTGGGTGACGAGCAGCACGGTTTCGACCAGGCCGCTCCGTAAACACAAACCTGTTATGCTTAGTGGATTACGTATCTAGTGCAATGGATCGCGGGCTCCAAAACGATGTTATTTATTTTGATTTTCAAAAAGCATTTGATAAAATAGATAATAATATATTGTTGAGCAAGCTTTCAGCCATAGGTTTCACCCCGGGCCTCCTCAATTTCTTCACTGACTATACGAAGGATCGGTGTCAATACGTTAGACATGGCTCTTATGTATCTAAGCCGTACAACACCAGGTCAGGAGTCAGCCAAGGTTCAGTGCTTGGTCCTCTTCTGTTCTTGGTCATGATGCATGACCTCCCTAATGTATTGAGTAGCGCGAAGTGTCTCCTGTACGCTGACGATCTTAAGGTATTTCTTGAAATTCAATCTCCTTCTGACTGCCTCGGCTTACAAAATGACATAAATAAAATTTTTGATTGGAGCGTGACAAATAAAATTAATTTTAATATAAGTAAATGTAATGTTATGACCTTAGACCGGAAAAAAGACCGATTTCTTTTTAATTATCAATTAGACGATCTGCCTATAAACCGGGTAAATTGTATTAGGGACCTTGGGGTAACTTTTGATCGCTCACTGACCTTTTATGACCATGTGTCTGGGCTTGCGACTGGGCTTTGTATTAAGAAGTTCGAGGAGTTTTGAAAATCCGCAAGTTATTAGAACTCTATACAACACATTGGTTAGAAGCAAGCTTGAATCCAGCGCATGCGTCTGGAACCCGCACCACGTCACCTACACGCGTATGCTTGAGAAGGTCCAAAAGGCATTCTTGAGGTCGCTATCAAAAGACTGTATGGGTACTATCCGTTCCTTTACCCGACCAAGTTTTTGCTCGGTCAGCTGGGCTACCATTCACTGGAGGTAAGAAGGATACTTGATCAGCTAACTGTCTGTTATAAGATACTTAGAGGCTCAGTGGACTGCCTACAACTGCATGATCTGGTATGCACCCTGTTTATCCCAGACGAACCCGGAGTCCCGGCAAATAGGCGTGGTCGGCCACACGATCTATTCTACGTAGGTAAACATCGCACTGTGGCGCGAGCCATGTCACCGCTAATCCGTGCCCGCCGCCATCTCAATGAGCTCCTTGCCGCCAACACTGATTGTGATATTATGTTTGATAACTGGAAAACTATTGTGGCTGTTTCTATGACATACTGTGAAAATTTAATTGATCAATGGGATAGAAACAAAAAGCTTGACAGCTCTATTGACATTGACGATTTGATATAAATTATAATTATTATTATTTATGCTTTGATTATTTCATTGTATTGACATTGTTTAATTTGAATTATTGCTAATTTAATTTTTATGAACATTTTAATTGTTTGGTATTGTATCAACATATTAATTATATCTTTTAATTGGCATAAATTTTAAAATGTCATAGTAAACAGATAATGAATTTCGAAACTCAATAATAATGTTGATGGACATAATTTGTAATGTACCTATTTATTACCTTGTTCTTTTGTTTTTGTATTGTGAGATAAATGTAATTGAACCTGTGTCGTTTTTATCTCAATAAATAAATAAATAAAATAATTAAATAAATAAATAAATTAGGTCGGGAAAAACTCATAGTAAATGCTTCCTTCTCTTGGGCCGGAATGACTTGTAACCATGGTAACCATTGGTGTAAAAAAAGTTCTATGTCTAATATTTTTCATTGTAAAATACTCTGTTGTTATAAAACAATGAATAACAACTATGTTTGGCAGGGTAGTAACTAAATATAATGTAAAAAGTGTAGGTTTAAAAAAAACTCACTAAAAATTTCCATAAATTTAATTGTTCTAACTCCTAGTGTATCTTTGTATCTTCTACTCATGTTTATTATTTTTAGTAAATATTTAGAAAAACTAATTTTTTTTACCCTCCTCATGTTTTGAATGAAAAGTAGAGTGTTTAACACGTATGTAAGTCATCGATTCCTACTTGGACTATAGCCGCATTAATTTTAAATAGGTACTGTTCATGTTATTAAAACCAAAATAAATAATATAAAAATACATACTATTTTTATTCCTTATATTAGTAGTGAAAAGCAGAGAAATTCCTTTTCGGGCTATAGCCGCCCGTAAATATTCCAAACATAATTTTACGTAAAATTTTACAAATAGTTCTAACCTCTCAATAATTTTTTAGTAAATAGGGTCAGTTCGCCAGTTTTCGACCAATTAGTGGAGTTGCCAAATTCGGCAAGCAAAAAGTAAGGGATTTAGTGTTATTTATTATTTGAAAAATTTTGAGTGTACTTTGTACCTATATACTCTATTTTCAGTAATTGTCAAGAATTTAAAATTCCAACAAAGTTATTTTTTTAATAAAATAAGAAACTCAAATTACCATTTTCCCTAGTTTTCTACCAAAAAATCTAGTTTTCGTCCACATGCGGAGTAGTTTTCGACCAACAATAAATTCAGTTTCAGGGCAGTAAACCTTTGTATTTATTATTACTAGTTCAATCACTTTTATTTTTTAAAGCTGTATTAAAATAACACAAACTTAGAAACACTTTCTGTATAAAACATTATCATAAAGAATTGGTCGAAAACCGTTCCAACTCGACAATATTCGACCACTATTTTTTTATTGTAAATATTGTGCATCGCTAAATATAATTTAGGAAAATATAACTTTACCTTTAAATAATAAATATTTTATAAATTTTTGAGGTATTTTTTTAATTAACAAAAAACTGGTCGAAAACTAGAATGTCATCTAGTCTATTTCCAGTTTTCGTCCTCAAGTGATTTTTAACGATTGTATTTTTTACAATATAAATTATGTGGACGCGAATTGGCTATGAAAATATTCACGGGTATAGGATTCAAATTGCTAAATGACATTTATTTATTTATTTTTAAAGATCGTTAGATACTTAAGTAATTCAAACTGGACATGTCTTACACAGATCTCGACCACCTGGTCGATAACTGTGCGTATTTGAAAAAAGACGGACCAATTCTCGTCCACTTAATTAAATTGGTAAAACAATAAAAAAATATAGTAAAGTATAAGTATTCTCATTTTATGTACCATAAATGACATGGGAAATCAACAAACGACATTAAATTTACAATACGACAACTTAAAACATACCGTGAAAGTTGCACACTCTGCTATTATTTTTACACAATTTGACGCATCCACACTCGGTCGTTGTAAACCATAGACTGATTTGGCTTTCTTAAATATATGACCCACACAAGTCACTTAGTTTATGTGTGCATATGTTCATATGATATTCTAGTTTCTGTAAGAACTACGTTTATCGGTGTATGTGTCTCGGTTAATCTATTTAGCGTAATTTTACAACAATGAACCATCAAATGGTCGAAGACGCACTGGTCGGCTAAATGGCGCATTCACCCTGTTATTTATTCAATGAATAATTTTTGGAAAAGCTACTTTTTTTACTTTCTTTAAATACGAAATGAAAAGTAGAGAGCTGAACGCGGGTGAAAGTTATCAATTCCTTTCGACCCTTGTATAACAATCTACTAAAGTTGTGCATTTCCAACGGATTAAATCACGTATATTTATCATTATTTTTGTCCCGACAGTCACCCCGTGACCACGATCACTACAAAGTGTTTGAAACGTCGGGACAAAAATAATGATAAATATAAGTGATTTAAACCGTTTAAAGTTGTTTAATTACTAAGTGTAACAATCGCGAAAACCTAAGACAACATTGTGCACTTCCATTGCGCAGTCTCCGAAATGTATCCGGTAAAAGAAAAATATGTAGTTAAAAAAAAACTGATTGTGTATTATTTATTCTAATTTTATTAATTATATTTAAAGAAAACATAAAACTAAATATTCTGTGAATAGTTAAAGCGTCTACCAGTCACCGTTATTAGTATGGAGCAAGAAACGGTAAAAAAATCAAGGTTCTATTATGGGGGGCCCCCCTTAAATATTTATTTTATTTTTAGTATTTTTTGTTATAGCGGCAACATAAATACATCATCTGTGAAAATTTCAACTGTCTAGCTATCACCGTTCTTGAGATACAGCCTGATGACAGACGGACGGACGGATGGACAGACGGACAGCGAAATCTCAGTAATAGGGTCCCGTTTTTACATTTTCGGTACGGAACCCTAAAAAGAACGTATGAAATCAGACCACGCGTTAATAAATTACAACTAAGTGTGTATTTTGACTTTCATCCCCTCTCCCAAGGGAAACATACTGAATTTCGGGATAAAAAGCACAAATTATCCTACCTCGTAGTATGAACTCAAATCATGCTAAGCTTCATTGAAATCCATTCAGTAGTTTTGGAGTGATGCGCGACCGGGATACAGACAGACAGACAGACAAAACTAAAAAAATACAGTTTCGGCATTAGTATCAGCTACAGAGCACTGAAAATTTTTTTTTTCAAAATATCTGACATGTACTGAATTGGACCTGTTACAGTTTTATTATAGGTATAGATTACTTTTGTCCCGACAGTCACTCCGTGATCACTGATCACGATCACTACAAAGTGTTTGAAACATCGGTACAAAAATAATGATAAATATACGTGATTTCAACCGTTTAAAGTTGTTTAATTACTAAGTGTAACAATCGCGAAAACCTAAGACAACATTGTGCACTACCATTGCGCAGTCTCCGTAATGTATCCGGCAAAGTATAGATTAGACTGATTAGAGCATTGCATGTTATGGAAAATATACGTAGGGAAATTGTGCTTATCGTAATAAAAAAAACTGTGTTTTATTGTTTGAAAAATCAGAATCTTTTGGAGTGGTCCGATTACAGACCTATTATACCTATACAGAGCCGTCTTAGACTGTGCTGGGGCCCTTGGGCACACAAGAATTTGGGGCCCTTTTGGAATGTAAAGAAAGTGAAATACATTTTTTTACTGTGATCTGCTTTATTATGGGTAATCTAATCTAATATAATTAATGATATTGGTATGATGCGAAATTACGGCAATAGTTTCTTTCGAGATTTCTGTTGAGCAAAATCTTCTATTAAATCCTCGAACTCAGTTTCCTGAAGAATATCACTTTCTATGCTCATAATTGACAAATTATTTAGTCGTTCTTGTAGCATTGATGTTCGCAATTCATTTTTAATTCTCTTAAGCTGCGAAAATGCGCTCCCCACTACAATTGGTAACCATTAGGCAAAGGAATATTCTTGTAGCAACTTCAACATTTGGAAAAATTTCTTCTAATTTATCAGTCTTTATTAAGTTAAATAAGACTGAGATATTAAAATCCGCTGATGGCTTTGCTATATTTTTTAAATATTGGCTTAAATGAAAACATTCTGTTTTGAGCTCATATGCATTAATGTCTTCGTGATAAAATTCTGCAAATTCGTTGCATTTTTTGGTCAATTCGTCAGATTCGATTGTTGTTAACTGACAAAGAAAACTAAATCGATTATCAATTTCTTTGTATGCTGCCGAACGTTTTTTTAAATGTGTAATTAATGTGTCAATTATGGGAATGAAAGTATCTACACGAAACTTTTCCTTGCCTCTCAACTGGAGAGTCTCTGATGATGATGGTCCTTCAAAAAAAGTGAGGCGTGAGCTGCGAATTCTTTTTCTTTCAAATTTGTCTTTGTAATAAGCACCTGGATTTTTTTCTTTAGCAGCCGTTTCATAATGATCAAAATTATTGCGTGCGTTATTAACATAACTGATCAGAGATTCGTAAAGTTTTGTCACAACGTCCATAGTCATAGTGCTATTCTGTAAACTTAGACTTGTTTTATTCATAATTCCCAAAATATCATTCCATATTTCCGTCAGTAGAGCAGTCTCAAATTTTTCCATTTTTTTTACTAAGCTTTGGGCTTCGTTTCTAGTGTCTCCTGGTTGATTGATGTCACTTGCGATGAAGGATAATGCTTCAGAAATATTTAAATAACCATTTTGCAAAGCATTAATAGCATTGGCATGTGCGGACCATCTGGTTTGCGAAAGGGACTTCAGGACTCTATTTACACCTAAATGCTCTGTCAAAATTTGCCAGCGTTTGGTCGAAGCTGAGAAAAAATTATACAATTTTTGAACAAATTGAAAGAATGCTACTACTTCAGTAATGCATTCAACAGCTTGAACACCCACTAAATTAAGCGAATGTGCCGCACATGGAACGAAAATTGCATATTCGCATACTTCTTTTATTCTAGACTGGACACCAGAGTTCTTTCCAGACATATTTGACGCATTGTCGTAGCTCTGTCCGCGGCAATCTTTTATGGGGATATCAAGGCTTTCAAAAAAGTTTAAAATGGTATCTGCTATATATTGCGCATCATGTCCATCCATAGGCAAAAATTGCAAAAATCTCTCAATAGGCTGTCCATCTTTTACGTATCTAACGATGAAAGTGAGCTGGTCAACATGGGACAGATCAGGCGTAGAATCTACGCTAATAGAGTAATATTTCGCTGATTTCAGTTCGTTGACTATTGTTTTTAAAACTCGCTGTCCCATTAAATTAATAAATTCGTTACAAATATTTGCAGATAAATATGATACACTTCCTTTTCCACGATTTCCGCAGTTTTGTATGTGATTAGCAAGAAAAGGATCAAATTCACTAATCAGTTCTAAGCATCCCAAATAATTTCCATTATTTTGCGATCTAAGTATCTCATTATCACCACGAAAAGCAAGACCTCTTGAAGCTAAAAATTTTACTACTGCAACAACCCTCCTAAGGACATTTTTCCAATAGCTAATTTCTGTATTATATTGGGACAACAACTCACTATCAATTCGTCCAGTAATTTTCATTCTTGTGACATAATTCATCATAGATTGCCTGTGTTGCAAACTGTTCTCATGCTCCATCAATAAGTTACTTATATGCTTCCAATCCTTATATCCATTTGGAGAACTCAAATTATTACCAATAGTGGTATTAAAGAGACGGCAGCAATAACAGTGCACAGATTTCTTTGTTGGAGAATAAAGAAGCCATTTTCTGTCCAAAGACTCACCATTCTTCAATTTACGAGTAAAAACATTTTTTGTCAAGTATCTAGTTTTGGTTTTACCGCTTGAATCTGGAAAACTTGTAGAAGTTTCGGAGAAATCGCAATGTTTATTTTGGAAAAACTCTGGCCCTTTTCGAATCCAAATATTACGGACTTCTTCCGTTAAAATGTCATCACAGTACTGACCAGGGTCATTAGATACAGATACATTCTCCAAGTTTGCAATTATTAACTCACAGTTGCTCGAAGTCGAGAGTTCAGCGATTGATGTGTGTTTGTCATTTTCGTTACACGTAATAACCTCTTTTTCCTGGTTATTCTCAGAGGTATTTTTATCTTGAGGTGATGACGATGAACAACTCCCCGACTTATTTGTTTCTTCCACCGTAAAAAATGACGTAAGCTTTGGAAGTTTTTCCGTGATTTCTTTTTGAGCTAAAACTTTTTTTCTTTTTTGGGAACCACTTAGATATGTTCTTTTCGACATAATGAAATAATATTTAAACGAACAAATCAATAGTTCTATTAATTTTACCCAAATTACATTAAACAAAATTAAATCACGACACTTCTGTGAAAATAAGTGATATAATAAGTAATAACTTTAGGTAAATAGTCCCAAGCCCCAACCATAGACAAAGTCGAAATTTTTTATGGTCGCTTGAATTTGGCATTGGAGCGGTTTGCATGGATGATCGCTAGATGGTGTTCTTAGTAAATCAGGTAGGATGCGTTCAGAAATACTTTTAAATTACTGAATAACTGAATAAAAAATCAAATGATATGTAACTTGAAAATAGACATTATAGACTCTAGATTATAAAATTTATAAACTCAAGTAAATGTCTGGTAAGTTATATCAGACCAAAAACAGCCCTTTAGTACAGCCAAAAAGCGCACTAAGTTTAAATTAAGCAAGAATGACCCCTATGACGGTTTAAGAAATACGATTGGAGTACGAAATTTCGGCGACACAGCCATACCCCCGGTAGCTTAATAGATAAAGCATCCGGCGCGAAATCGGAAGGACGCGGGTTCAATTCCCGCCCGGGGCAAAACATTTTGTATTCCAATATAAATTTATGATTTTCGCTTAGTACGCGGTAGTGCTTGTAATCATAATATATAGAAATATAGAAGGGTAGCGACATCATTCCGAGAGTTAAGTGTTTGAAAAAACACTTCTTTCGGCCAGATGAAATCTAATAGTCTGGTTGATAGCCGCGCACCGTCCCCTATGACGGTTTAAGAAATACGATTGGAGTACGAAATTTCGGCGACACAGCCATACCCCCGGTAGCTTAATAGATAAAGCATCCGGCGCGAAATCGGAAGGACGCGGGTTCAATTCCCGCCCGGGGCAAAACATTTTGTATTCCAATATAAATTTATTAAGCAAGAAGCTACCGTGTCTATATACCGCACACAACCGAGACCCTGTAGGCTTGATGTCACTCAAATTCATATAAATATATTGATTCGAATAAATCTGAAAATAATCGATATTCGGGCATTGAGAAAAGTGTAATGAGTATTTTGAGATTAAATGTGAGAGAAATTGTCGGCCCTTCGGGGCCCTCTGAGGATGGGGGCCCTGGGCACTGGCCCCTTGTGCCCTTATGGTAAAGACCTATTAAAACCGTTGCAACACTGACACTTTTTACGTTTATTCCATTTAATTCCACTTTTTCACTATCGTCATATAGTTCACTTTCTGTCATTTTCAAAACGTGCGATAGCTGTCTTACTTCTTCTAAATTTATGCCTTTTATGTTAATAGACTTCAGGTTTGTAGAAATGTTTGGTAGAAATTCTGGTAGTGAAGTGATTGGGGCTAATTTAAACTGTAGCTCAGTTAGTATTTTTCTTTTATAGCTCAGAATTACTGAACCAACATATATTTGGCACTCTTCTTTCACTGTCAGTATATAAGTACCATGTAGTGATTCACGAGTATCGTCGGTGGCGCATTTTTCAGTTAAAATTGTAGGTTTTCTGCAAAATATAATCCAGCTGTCCAGATTAATGCGTTGAATCTTGACGTCTTCTATATCAACAGCATATGGTACACAGTGAGTTAAATCCGTTTGAAATTTCATAAGCTGCTCTATGCATGTTGGTGCGGCGAAGTAAGTGACGT
The DNA here is from genome assembly GCA_963854805.1 of Plagodis dolabraria. Lineage (NCBI taxonomy): Eukaryota > Metazoa > Arthropoda > Insecta > Lepidoptera > Geometridae > Plagodis > Plagodis dolabraria. Next base: position 37,008,234 of record OY978443.1, on the reverse strand, counting down.
CATCATCGGTGCAAATAAAATCATCCACTGAGGCAGCTTTCTGGCATGGCTTTGTGACTGGTAGGTATTTCGAATCTTTCACCAAAAGGTAAGGGAATTCAGGAAATATTACTAAAGTAGTATTTATGGAATCATTGTAAATTGGGATTGAATAAAGTTTGTAATAGTTATATATAGTTTCGTCAATTAACGGAATTTCCATTATAAATGTTATCTGGTTTTGCCTTGTATAAGATTTAATACTAATTATTCTCTCTAATTTTAAAAAGTTCGTTTCAGTAACTTCGTACATTACATGGTCAACTTTCTCTATAGATCTAAGTACGGCTAACAATTCAGTTGAATTAACAATGGTTGGATGTAGTACAGATACCTTACTAAAGCTTAACGCCGTTTCGATTTCATTTAATGCAATATAAATCGTTCTAAAAACACTGATGAACATGTGAAACATATTTGAAACGTAAGAGATGTATAGAAAATTGTTTTCTTTATCTGCTATTGATTTTACAAGTCTCTCGATCCTTCTAAGTCTCTCATCTATAATCAACGAGTTTTCATATAAGGTCTCTGTACTGTTAATAAGGCGGTTGATTGTTTTAATATACATAGTTATTTTATTATCAGAGCTTATTTGCTTCGTTTTCATTTGTTCAATAAGAGTGTCATAACGAATAGCGTCTTCATGGTCCAAATTACCGGAAATTGACTTAATTACAGATCCAAGTGGATTTATCAAACCTCTCTTCTGTCTATGAGATGGAACCAATTGACTTAACTTAAAGATAGTAATATCGCGTAAATATTCGCATTGTGTCTTAATTCCTAAAAATTCCTTAACAAAATTCTTGTTAGAGTCAACTAATTGACTAAACACATCGTATTTCTTTACATGGAAATCTAAGTCACTAGCTATACCACTTATATCTAATACCTTAATTACCGTCCATTGATCTTGTTGTACATATGCCTGTCCTATTTTAATAGGTAATATTCCAGGGTTATGCTCAATTCTTTGATGATGAAGGGCCTGATTTGGGATCATTAGAGTCACCATAATCCAGCACCACCTGTGGAGGACGTTTGACATTTTTAATTGGAACCTTTGTTTGTCTTTTTCCTATTTCTATCGGCACAACATTACGCTCCGTAGGTCCCTTTACTATCGCTTTTTGGTACCGTGGTTTATCTTTACTTTTTCTCTTGTTAACGTCTTTCGCGTATACTATTTTGCCGGGTTCAAACTCTATCTCGGTTTCTCCTGTTTTCTTTTCCCTAACCTTCTCTTTATCTTTCAATATTTTGTCTGCTATGTATTGGTATAAGAATTTGGTTCGTTTCACGTGGTCTTTTAATAACTGCTGGGTGTAGGCTTTCTCAAAGTCTGCGTCGAACATTTTGCTGGAGTCTGTATGACCAAAAACTAATTCGAATGGTGTTAGACCTATACTCGAATGTATAGAATTGTTATATGCCATAATGCAGTAAGTCATGACAGATGCCGCGTCTGTGCATTTTTGCTCGTACCTAGCTAAACGGTAAATTTCTATAATGGTTGAATGAAAGCGTTCGACTATACCTGTCGAGTTAGGGTTATTGGGTGTGCATATGTGTAGGTCAATTTTGTGCATATTTGCCATCTCTCGCATCAATTCATTATTAAACTCGCTGCCAGGATCACAACTAATTTTTCGCGGTACGCCGTAAAAGGAAAAATATTTAATTAGGGCTCGAACGACTTCTCCGGTAGATCTATTACTTATCTCAATGGCTTGTGCAAGTTTGCTGAATGCATCAACTATCGTTAAATAATATATATTCTCTATGGTAAACAGGTCTATGAACACTTCTTGAAAAGGGGCTTCTTGCGTTTGGGTTAATTGTATGGTAGGTTTTATTGGTTTTCGATCATATTTCATCTTACGGCATGCTTCGCACGAATTTATTACGGCAGCTACTACTTCCTGCATATTATTCCAATAATAGTTTCTCCTAATCCTTGTCATTGTTTCCTTAATACCTCTGTGGCAAGTCTTTCCATCATGATGCTTTAAAACCACTGCCTTTTGCTCATTTTCATCTTCCACATATATCACTCTCTCAGTACATTCATACAATTTAATAGTTCCTCTTTTAAACAAACTGATTACTAATTTTGCAAATAATTTTCTATGTTCTGGGTTTTCGTAATAAATGAAATATTTAATTTTGGGCTTACAGTACTCTTTTAAAAACTGTTTGATGAGGTCTTCATTATTGACAGGCAAGAAAACTTCTATAACTTTCTGCTTGTCTCGCGACAAGTCATGTACTTGTATTTCATTCTTAAACCATTCAAAAACTAGGATCTGATTAGGCTTAGTATCGATGGCTTCATTAAGGATTGGAATGCCCGTGGATTCTAAGTCAGGGGCTGAATGAACTGTGTCCATTGTGGTGTCATCATCAGATCTCAAAGGGTAGTTTTCAGGTTCAGGCGTGTTTAACAATTCTAATGATAACGTTGCTGAAGAGTCGGAAACTGAAACCGTGTCAGAATCGTCTTGTTTTTGTGTGTCCGCGGAAAGTGAAATTATCTTTTGTGTAATGTCATCTAAGTGTTCTTGTAATTTTTTTTTCTTTTTCATCTACGTTAACTGCCATGGAACAAGTTTCATCATCGGAACCTAATGCATTGATTTTAATTCTGGAAAGAGCGTCTGCGTTTGTGTTTTGTTTTCCATTCTTATAAATTATTTGAAAATCATATTCTTGGAGGCGTAATCGCCATCGTGTCAATTTGCTGTTAGGTTCTTTAAGGGAATATAACCAAGCTAATGGTCGATGGTCAGTGTAAATTTGAAATTTGCGTCCGTAAAGGTAAGGCCTAAAGTGCTTCACGGCCCATATGATAGCTAAAAGTTCACGCTCTATAGTACTGTACCTCGTTTCTGTGTCGCTTAAGGTGCGGCTAGCGTACGCCACTGGCTTATCAGAGCCTACCTGACCTTGAGAAAGTACGGCTCCTAAAGCCACGGTCGAAGCATCAGTTGTAAGTATAAATGGTTTGTCGTAATCGGGGTATTGCAGCAAGGGGGCGGTCGTAAGAAGTTCCTTACATTTTTCAAAAGCATCTACATATTTTTTATCTATAACTATTTTGTTTCGCTTTTTTAGACAGGCAGTAAGGGGCTGTGTCACTTTGGCAAAGTCTTTGATAAATCGTCTGTAATAGCCTATTAGGCCAAGGAAGCTTTTAATTTGTGTGGTAGTTTCTGGTAGGGGATAATTCAATACAGCCTGAATTTTGTCATTGTTTGGCTTGAGTCCGTCTTTGGTTATCGTGTGTCCCAGGTACATGACCTCCTTTCTCAAGAACTCTGATTTGTCTAACTGGACTTTGAGATTGGTCTGTCTAAGTCGGTCAAATACTGTCCGTAGTTTTTGTATGTGGTCTTGAAGGCTAACCGAGAAAATGATGATGTCATCAAGGTATACAAGACAGTGGATGCCTTGTAAACCTCTCAATATATTGTCCATCGCCCTTTGGAATGTTGCCGGGGCTGTCTTGAGCCCAAATGGCATCCGGGAGTACTCAAAATGTCCAAATTCCGTGCTGAACGCGGTTTTTTGTCTGTCGGCGTCATTGATTTCAATTTGGTGGTAACCGGAAGCTAAGTCAAGCGTAGTAAAGTATGTACTTTTTCCTAATTTGTCAAAAAGGTCGGCTATGTTTGGTAAGGGGTATTTGTCGTCAATGGTTATGTCATTAAGTCGTCGGTAGTCAATCACCATACGATATTTAACTGTACCCGAGGCATCCATTTTCTTTGGCACCAGATGAGCAGGTGCACTCCATGGAGAAAAAGACTCCTGTATCACGTTATCTTTTAATAACTTCTCGACCTGATTTTTAATTTCTGCGGCTTGGGCAGGGGATTGTCTGTACGGCTTAACATACACAGGATCTTCGTTTTTCGTCCTAATAAAATGTTTCACTTGGTTTGTGAAAGTTAATGGTAAGTGTTCACAGTAAAATATATCCATGTATTCGTAACAAAGTTCAGAGATAGCCTTTCGTTCTTCCTGATTCATATGTTCTATACGTAATTTATTCTGCAGATTTTCTTCTAATAATTTATCTAGTTCAACATCCCTCATCTCTACATCATTCATACAATTAATCACACATGCATTGTTTTCATACTTTACAACATTAAAAGGGCTGGTTATTGTCAGTTGCATAGTTGTTTCCAGAGTATTTTGTATTATAGTAGTAGCATATCCATTCTCACATGTCACGATCGCACTAGGCATCCTCACACCCTTACAAAATTCTTTATAATTCAAAATTCCTTCTCCCTTATACATGTTGGTAGGCAGCTTTACCCGTTGTTCTGCTCTCGGAGCCAAATTAATTACGTAATCGGTTTTATTGTGTATGATTGGTATAGATGTAGTATTCATTTTCAGGATATTTTGTTTAAGATCAATCACGGCACCCATATTTCGCAAGAGATCATCACCTAAAACACCATCGTAACGCGCATCTACTTTATATAGATAAAACTTTTGAATGTCAGAGCTATTAAATGTTGGCAATGAGGGAATTTCTATTACTTCATCGTGGGAACTAGAAGCGTGCGTGCTTATGACACTGAATGGTTCGTATCGTACAGCGTTTGAAAAATATTCATAGGCTTTTTCAGGATTTATAAAAGAACGCATACTTCCAGTGTCGATCATAAATTTAGCATCGATCTCAGGTATATATATATATATGGCAGCTTTAGGTTAGGGTCGCAATGATTTACTTCTATCACTTCGCTTGTAAATTGAGGCTTTGTATGTAAAAATTTTCAATATTTTCATTATCTGTATCATTAGACTCGTTATTAGCTTCGACGTTTAGGGCGGTGACGTCATCGGCTGGGAACTGCACTTCAGAATAATCGTAAGTACCTTCGTCAAAACCATACTGATAAACATAGGGATTATAATATTCCGACTGATATTGGTCTAACTCGATCTCGTTAAGTTTGAAGCCTTGTTGATTTTTTTGTGGTACGGCAGTTCTCATTGAGACATCATTATTCTGATTAACCTGGGGTTTTTCTAGTTGCGGTTTATAACCAAAATGAGGGGGTGCATTACCAAATTGTTGAGGACGCATTCCAAATTGTTGGGGGCGCATAGCATATTGCGGAGTAGAACCAAACTGTGGTCTATAACCCATTGGTTGTGGAGGTCTATAGCCCATTGGTTGAGGAGGTCTATAGCCCGTTGGTTGCGGTGGTCGAAAACCTAAACTTTGGCCCTGAGCATTGAACATTGGCATTATGTGCCTTTGTTGGTTCCGTGGCATGCCAAAATTAAGTTTTTGTGGAGCTAAATTTGGCTTAAAACCTGTAGGTTGGATGGGTACACTATTTGGGATGCCGAATTTAAAACCAGTACTTGAATTTGAGGTATGAGTCATCATAGGTTTATTGTTTAATTTATTACGTAGCGAATATTGCTCATGAAAATTAACTTCCTCCATAACTATGCTCAATGCCTCCTCAAGAACTTTAGGCGCTTTTAGTCTGACAATTCTTACCATATTTTCGGGTAAGTTATAGAGAAAAACGTTAAGTGACATATTATTATAAATCGTAATTTTGCTTTGTTTTAAAGTTGCATCTGCTAATTGATTCACCTTTGATATCAATACGGACCTAACAGATTGAATCCTATTACAAAAATCAAGATAACTTACGTTGTTCGCAATTTTCATTGATTCCAGCTCAATAGCAATACACTCTTCACTACGCGGATCGCCAAAATGTTGTATTAACAATTCCTGTAATAGGGACCAAGTTTCTATGTCTTCGCGTTCGCTAATGAGAGCGGCAGCATTGCCCGTAAGTCGACTCGTCAACGCATGCATAAGATATACATTTTGTGCCGGACCGCCTTGGTACCTATTTATAATATATTGGCTTTTTCGTAAATACAAATTTAATTGTCTTTTGTCACCATCAAATAGCGGGATTAATTTTAATAGTTCATTTGGTACAAGCACAATTTGTGCTGCCTGGGGTTGAGCCATTTTTACACACTTAAAATTATAACACTCTTAAAATAAACACACAAGAAAAGTAAAATAAATCACAATAAAATATAAAAAAGATAATTGTAAAATTTCATACAATTGTAGAACACTTTTGTACCCGATTGTACTTTGGATACAATTAAATCATCCAGATACACAAAAGAAATTAATTCGCATATCATCCATATAAATAATTTATTTCCACGTTTCCAAAGATTTTATATGAAAACCAGATAACAGTTATTAAGGAAAAGGTTCGATTCCATAAATAACAAAAGATATAAGGAAAGGACGGTGAAAAGATCTACTCACCCACCAATCAGCATGCTCGCCGCACTTAACATATTTATTTGGTTCGCAGGATTGCCTTAACTTGCCAAAAGTACTCGCGGGAACGGCGGAATTTCACACGCGTAACTTTCGCGGATTTCAGCTAGCAACCGGCAATCCTACCGGCTGCGCCAGTTAACTTTGCGGGAACGTCAAATGTGTTTTTAAAAACTAAATTTTGAATTAAAACGACGAAAATATAGTACGTCTACGCAGAGTGAGATGCGTTTATTAATTAATTTCAAACTGTGTCTTAGAGCTACAGAGTCACGGGCTTATCAATACAGACGTTCGGAGAAATCATGCACCAGACTGCAGCGTTGCAGTTTTAGGCTTGTACAGTTATGGTTCGTGGTACAGCCGAGTACATAACTAGGTATGTATGTATAAACCAAAGTAGTCGACTTTGAAATCAAAAATCAGTATAGGCACAACTAGCTCCTACAAACAATAGATAGTTAGGAGAAGGAGCGCGGGTGGCTAACCTAGGTAGACCTCTCGCGCCGCGCTGACCTGCCTGACTGTCTGCTTCACCCCTTGTAGAGCTGCGCGAGGTGGCGAGGTCGCGAGGTCGCCTTAGTACCACTTGTTGGATTCACTATTGATTGTGCGCCGCCGCCGGTCACTGGCGGACAGTGTCTGTCTTCTTGATAGCTCAGTTTCAATAAAACACAAGTCAAGCTTTGGCACTGGATTTATTGGATGATCACATGACAATGTCGCAACACCTACCTTAATTAATAGCTGACAACCGATACCGCGATGTAGGAATTACTACCGAATTTTACAGTGACATCTATGATACACCTTACATACTACTAAACATTAGTAAGCACGCCATCTACAATAAAACTTACATACTAACTAGTGATGCGTATACCAATAAAAGAACCATAAGATAACAATTATGGATACATTCTTCAACAGTGTCTTTGGAAGAAACTGCAACACTTTGCAGCATCACCCTTTCCGTGAGTTACTTAATTAATACTCTTTCGGCCGTTTGGTATTTTTTATGTACTTTTCAGGGTGTCGACAAACTTGGAAGATCATATTGATGAAGTTTTTTTTTTTATTTAAAGTTTACAAAACAGCCTTATGCAATTTACAGACATTACTTTCTAAGATTCCTTGTACGAAGTACTGAAAAGTAATGCCATTACATAAGTCCTTTCAAATGTAAACCTAACATGCAAAAATATCTTACTTAATAAAACTGCTAATGTACTATGCAAGTTAAACGTGAAAATGCAATAATTTAAGTCTTTTTACCTAACACATACACAAAAATAATACACACAACTACATTAATACAGTCTACACTGCATTTCTTAAATAAGATTTAATTGAGGGCAACGAAACAACATTGAAGATATCGAAATTACACCTGATGTATTCTTCATTATAGGTATTACACATACGATGTATCGGGGAATGCCTAAGCATATTGGTTCTGCAGATTGGTAACACAAATGTATTTCTCTGAAGTGGCCTACTACTAGGCATTAGTTGCTGGAACATCTTGGTTTTCTTAGCTCCGTGTATCGCGGACAAGTTGAGATTCGAAACCAATCGTTTGGGTGGCTAACCATCCCTGCCTAGGCAATCTGGGACCCGCAACACTAACTAAGATTAAAACTCAGGATGTACCAAAGTAATATATTTATTAATAACAAATATAATTTGAAATGTATTTACTTATCTACTAATAACAGTAACCATTTCTAATCGCATATATTAAAAGTCTTAGGAACGACATCGCGAGATGCGATCATAACAACAATAATATGGCAACGAACCGCCGCCGGCCCTACCCGCGGCCCTACCCGCGGCCCTACCCGCGGCCCTACGCGGTGCGAACTCCTCAATTCAATATATAAATAATTAACACCTCAAGAGACTACAGAGTCGAGAGACGACGACGCTCACGGCAAGCTCAGGAAGTAGAAGGCGACGAACGCGAGCGAGTAGAACAATCCGCTACCCGCCAACATGGCACGCACCGTGGCACGCTGCAGCCGCCCCTCCCCCCCGACCCCCTCCCCCCAGCCCCCCACACGGGGACCCCACGGCGCACCGTTGTTGTACCGCTCCGTGTTGAGCACCTTGCGCTCCAGCGGCTTCTCCCCCTCCCCCTCCACCGCCAGGTTGACGCTCACCCGCGGAGAGTCCTTCTGCAGCGCCGCCGCCAGCGCTCCCTCCAGCATAGCGCCTTCCTCGAGCGCGAACGCGGGCCGCGCGTAGCCGTCGTCCTGCGGGGGGGCCGCGGGGGGCGGCGGGAGGGGGGGCCGCCGGGCTGGGGGAGCGCGGCGCGGGAGCACGCCGCCGCGCCCCCGCCGGTACTCGAGCGGGGGCGAGCACCGCGCCGCCGGGGCCTCCGCTGCCCTCTCCGCGAACGGAGCCGCCGGCGGGAGGGCGAGCACGGGGGGAGCGGGGGGCGGCGAGCGGGGCGGGGGGCGCGCGTGCCGCGAGGCGGGGGGCGGGGCCGCTCCGGTCGACAGCAGCACGCCGGCGTGCGGCGGCGCGGGGGGCGGGGGGCGGGGCAGCGGCACGCAGTGCGCGGCCGGCGGGGCCGCGCCCCACCCGTCGGAGAGGAGGCGGCGCGGGCGGGGCGGCCTCGCGCGGAGCTGCAGCCCGTACCGGAAGTAGCGGTCACTGTAGACGACGGTGGCGAGCGGCCGCGCGCCGCGGACCATGTTGTACAGGTCCCGCGAGAGGCGCGCGGAGGCGGGCCGCGCGCGCCGCAGCAGCCGCCGCAGCGCGCCGCGGGCCGCCCCCGCCGGCTCGTACGGCTCCGCGTAGAGGCGCGGCTCGACGCGCGCGGCGTGCCTCGGGCGGCGCGGGCGCGGCCGCGGGCGCGCGCGTCACTCGAGCAGCGGGCGGGTGCGCGTGGCGCAGCGCGCGGCGTGCAGCGCCTCGAGCGCGGCGGCGGAGCTCCAGGCCTGCGAGCGGCACGAGTCGCGGCAGAAGGCGCCGCGCTCGCCGGTCAGCTCGGGCAGGCCGCGCCACGGGGAGGTCTGCAGCTCGGTGAGCATCGGGCCGAAGGCGGCGTACGCGGCGGCCACGGTGCGCGCGTGCTTCCCGCACTGGTGCGCGAAGGCGAGGCGCGCGCGCAGGTAGAAGCCGAGCGGCCACGTCCACTCGGGCCCCTGGTGGTAGTTGTACCCGTGCGCGACCGCCGGGTCGTCGCCGTCGTCGGAGTTGTCGTAGGAGCCGCGGTAGTTCCAGTCGGCCGGGTCGAGCGTCTTGACGCCGAGCGGGCCCAGCAGGAGGGTCTCCACCTGGTCGAGCGCCTGCCACGCGTGCCTCGGATCGAAGAGGTCGGGCGCTACCGCCATGGCGACGGAGAAGTTGCAGCGCAGCTGGTAGTCGGCCCAGGGGCGCGAGGAGCCGTGCGTGTCCTTGTAGATGGCGCGGCGGTGCACGAGGTCGGGGCGCGCGTCGAGCGCGGAGGGCTCCGCCGGGACCCAGAAGTGCCGCTCGAAGGAGCGCCGGATGCGCTCCGCCCACTGCGCCCACGTCCACGAGGTGAGCGAGCCGTCCCGGTGGCGGCGCGCGACGCCCGGGTAGGGGTGCCGGCCGGCCGCGTGCTGAGAGCTGAGCCAGGCGACGCAGCTGTAGGCGAGCGCCACCAGCTCGACGGCACTGCCGTCCCGCGGCGAGGCGGGCTTGCCGCGGGTGCCGGCGCGCTCGGAGGAGCCCATCTTGTCCATCCAGGTGCCGCAGTTGTCGCCGTTGCCGCCGAACGGGAAGCCGGTCTCGGGGTCGACGCCGATCTGCACGTTGAACCCCTTGTCGGACATGTGCGCGTCGATGGCGCGCCCCGCGTCCCGCTCGCGGAACACGAGCCCCTGCCGGCAGCGAGAGGGGGCAGTCAGTGGGAGGGCACAGAGTGGGGGGGGGGGAGACACGAGGGTGCGCGACTCACCTGGAAGTGCACGTCGAGCGCCTCCTGTATGACGTCGTGCAGCGGCTGGTCGGCGGCGCCGGGCGGCTGCGGCTCGGAGTCGTCCTTAGGGAAGAGGCGCGCGACCGGCTCGGCCATCAGGGCGTGGCCCTGCGGCGCCTCGCTGCAGTACTGCTGCACTGCCTGCAGCCACCACCAGACGGCGTCGCGACAGTTGTAACGAGCGCGCTTGCCTCCGTCCAGCAGGTTGGGGATCAGGCCGTGCCGCAGACACGCGCCGAAACCCAGAATGTGCAGCCTCGCCTCCTGTACCAACGTACGAACACCCGACGTTATTTCGAATCGTCTGCGTCGATCACACGTAGGTACTATCGTGAGACGACATGAAATCCCCCACGAGATTCCACCTACATTGATACTATGTATTTGGTATCGACATTTAATATCTATTCTCGTCATATTTAATACGTAAATATGTACTTGAACTTATTTTTGGTGTAAAATACGCGCGCTTATTGTTAATAAAACTACAAACTATTCGCTCGTCTCTGCGGCACAGTCGCGAGACTCGAGACTGTCTACGTGCCGAGCGCAGGCCAAGAATACTGTATAGATAACATTACCGTGGTTGGGGTATGATCAACAGTTATAGGAAGAAGAAAAGTATTTTTTGTACTAACGATTGAAATAACTTACCCATGTCGGATAAGGTTGACATTGGTCGGTAGTTAGAAACATCCCCAAGATCTCCTTTTATGTGAATGGGAGTAATGTTTGCGACTTTCCATTTAGTCGGAAAAATACCACACGACAATGACTTATTAAGTATGATATGTAATGGTTTTGCCAGTTGTGAGGAGCAAGATTTTAAGAATGAAGGAGGTATGGAATCCGGTCCAGGGCTCTTATTAGCGTCGAGCAATTTAAGGGAGGTCAAAACTTTGGTTCAGAGAGGTAACATGAGCCAAGTGTTGTATGTTGACTGCATGACTCATCGTAGTACAGGTAGATACTTAATGTGAGACAAAAGTGTTAACGTAATCTGTGCTCTCAGATTGGTTTTCATACTATCAAATTATTTAAAGACTTTAAGAATCAAAAATTATATGAAAAATTGGCAATTTTGTTGTGTGTCAAAGTTATACCCCATATACGGGTAACTTTGACACTCATCAGATTTGTCGCCGGAATCATAAATTCTAAACATATTATACTTCAGGGATTTTTTTTATAAAATTTCAAATGAAGTGGAGCTATATACAAGTAAATAAAACCATTAAAACAAGTTACTAAAACCATTAAATTGTTGTATCTTGCTATCAGCAAAATTCGCGAGTTATTTAAAAAGTTTATCACTGAAAAAATACACCAGTTGCGCGCGAAATATTTTAGAAAGGTTTTTGACATTAACTTTGTGTGACTGTTTCTTTTTTTTCAGTGATTTTGGTTGCGACATTTGTTATGTACCCAAAATTTATAAATTCTTTGTTATTGTAATAAATTTGTTCAACATAAAAAATAAAAAAAATATTGGAGATTTGACTGTCAAAGTTACCATTGTTAATCAAAGTTACCCCGATTGACTGTAATGAAACGAAATTCACCGACACACGAGGGCGATCCGTGTACTTGAATTGGACAAAAGTGACAATGGATAGTTCAAATTACATAACGCTGAGAAAAAAACAACCCATGAAAAGAGCTAATTCTATTGACTCATTACATCCCACCAGCTCTCTGAGCTCGACTTTATCAGAGGACATGCTTGGTAGAAGCTTAGACCTATCGACTAATATTTGCTCTTATCACGTTGCGGACTTGGAAACAGAAATACAAAATCTGAAAGGATGCCTGGAGAGTACACAAAATGAGTTGGATAATAAAATTTTGGAAAACATTGAACTAAAGAGGACAACAGACCAACTTGAACAGGAAATAGAAATTCTAAAACACTTGTGCAAAACTCCTATAACCACGCTACGAAAAAAAAAAACACTAAGTAGCAAAAAAGTGCCAGGCGTCGAATAACAGACAGTTTTAGAGACAGTCCACTTTGTTGCACTGAGTGGAAAAATAACAACCAGCAAATAGAGCATGAACCGCAGTTATTATTTAGCCAAGAAAAATGCGATAGCCATAAAGAAAACACCGTCTCAGAACCGTCTCATTGCGATCCGTGTCATATAGAGGAATCACAGCATAAAGTTAAAACTGTTAATCCAAATCATAGTGGCCAAATTACTGACAACTCATTGCTTACTACAGACTCACCCATCAATCATCACAGGGCCTTAAACTATGTCAATCAGAAGAGTTAACGCAACTAGCACCAACACAAATTGAACATAGTGAGAATATAGTGTGTTTTAGCAAAGAAAAACGGAAAACAAAGACAGAGCTACGTAGCAAGAACAAGAGAGTATATTAACCAGTGCGAAACTTTTTGACATCACCCAGTAAGACAGAGTTTTATTATTTATTGGACAGAATGATTCGAATCCTTTTCACATTACAGCTGAATTATGTGCTTTTCTCAAAAATATTAAATGTCACGTTTTAGTAATAAAAGTACATACAAATAAATACTTAAATGACAATAAATTAAACAGTATGTTAATTAGTATTTGTACAAGATGCACGTACGTTGACATCAATTACAAAAACGTTTTAAGTGTTAATGGCCTTTGTGGTAAAATCAATTTTGTTTTAGATCAAATTGATTATAGTGAGACATTCCTGGATTTTAATAAAAATAATAATATTGTATATACGAGGTACAAAGGTAAGCAAATAAAAGATTTGAAGGAATTAATACCAATCTCAAGTGTACCAATAAACAATATTAAAGCTAAGGATCAGAGCACTCAAACAATTAATGAAGTCATTACACCACAAAAAAACAGCAGGAAGGGTGTTTTTTCGTACCTACTGAAACAAAAAAAACATTTGTAAGGGTATTTCACCAAAATGTAGCCGGTTTGTTTAGTAAGAGGTCCTTATTAGAAATCGTTTTAGACGAACTCTTTGATAAAGGTGAGGTACCTGATGTGTTATGTTTTTCTGAAACGTTTGTAAGTACGTTGTGTTTGAACAGATGATCAATATATGCGGTTATAATTTGGCATCGTCTTACTGAAGGAATAATAAAAAACGCGGGGGAGTGTGTATTTTGATAAGGAAAGGGTTACAATATAAAGAGCTGCCATTTTGTGATGAGTATGCCATTGATAAACATTTTGAATGTTGTGCAATGGAGGTCACAATGGAGGTCACGTCGCATAATATTATCATTATATGTCTATATCGAACACCTTCGTCCTACTGTAAACTGTAATCTTTTACTTTCCAAACTAAATGCTCTATTACATAGAATTACATACAGATCCAATAAATCGATCGTCTTAGCTGGAGATTTCAATATTAATACGCTCGACACAAGTTCAAAATATACAAAGTTACTGTTGTCTAGATCTTACAAAAACCTACAATCTGCAATTACATATAACCCAAACAAACAGAAAAAAATCATGCATCGATCACATACTAAGCAACATTTCACCAGCGGTAGGTTAATTATTGTACCGCGATATTTCTGATCACTCTACTGCCCCATTACTGAACATACCTACGATACACAAAGAAATGCCAATAGTAGAATTCTTTATTTATAGCATAGACTACCGTACCGAATATCTGAACAAATTTATAGTGTTTGTCGTCTCTCTCTTTTAATGACATTTATAACGAAAGCAAACTTTATACTGCTTTTAAGGTGTTTCATGAGACATTTTTTTATTTTACAACTTGTGTTTCCCAAAATATAAATTAAAAATTTCTAACAAGGCCCGTAAAGCACAATGGATAACTAAAGGACTCAAAGTTAGCTGCAAAACAAAACATTCATTGCGCTACAAATCAGTACTAATATTATAAATGCGAAAGTAACTCTGTCTGTCTGTCTGTCTGTTACGCTTTCACGCCAAAACTACTGGACCGATTTGAATGAAATTTGGTATGGAAATAGTTTGAGACCCGGGAAAAAACATAGGATAGTTTTTATCCAACTGCGCAAAAAGAGGTTAATGTTTTTGCGCGATAACCGACATACGCGCGGGCGGAGCCGCGCCCGGAAAGCTAGTATTATATAAATAACTGTACAGCAAAAAAAAACGGAATATAAAAATACTATATAATGATAATAATTTTTATTTGGCATAAAAAATGTTACAGTTATTACTTGTTGAATCCATTGGCTCCCGAACAAGTTAATAAAAACTGTGTAATACTCAAAATTGCTTCGTCGCTGTATTGACCAATCTATAAAGAATCGCAATTAGAAAATGCTTAGCAACTCAAAAAATGTCTGCAAAACTGCTTGGCAGCTTATAAAACACGAATCAGGAGGAATACAAAACTCAGGAATTATCTCTAACATAAAAAGGTGACATTTTACTGACAGATCCTCGCGATATAGCAGAAGCATTTAATAAAAACTTGCCTGTTTGCACCTATCAAACCAGGCCAGAGCTATATACATGTAAAGCAAGCATATGCAGTAGTATTTACCTAAGACCGTTGAGCTTTGATGACACTTTCAAAATCATCATGAATTTAAAAAATACGAATGCTGAAGGTTATGATGAAATTAAAGCTTGTTCCTTTAAAATCATCCCAATATTGAGATATTTAATAAATTTATCGTTTAACGAAGGTTGCTTTCCCTGCTTACTAAAGATTTCTATTGTAAAGCCGCTTTACAAAAAGGGAGATAAATCAGATATAAATAATTATAGACCCATAACGCTAATTCCAATTTTATCTAAAATATTTGAATCAGCTATGCATAAATGTATAATCAATTTTGTAGAAAAACATAAAATTTTAAAAATGGAACTATATGGATTTCAAGGGGGCTAATCTACGACTTCTGCATGTTTGGATCTCGTTAGTAGGGTTGTAGACAATTTAGATTCTGGACAATTAGTAACTGTTATATTCTTTGACATGTCTAAAGCCTTCGATTTTGTGTCCCATAAGCTTCTTTTGACTAAACTTGACAATTATGGTATTCGTGGACCTGCACTACTTTGGCTAGAATCTTACCTGAAAAATAGAAAACAAGCTGTAGAAGTGCCAAATATTAACGAATTTAATGAACTCTAAATGTACAGGTCGACTTATGAAATGAACAATTTTGGAGTACCACAAGGCAGTGTTTTAGGGCCTCTGTTGTTTTTATTATATATCAATGACTTACCTGATGTAACTTTGAATCCTTGTATTTGTATTATTTGCTGACGATATTTCACTTATTATGACTTGTAAAAAAAATATTGTTATTATTATTTCTAAGTCCAATAACATAAACGTTTAATGACATAAACCATATTCCATAAATTCGATAATCGAATGGCTTAACAGTAACAATCTTAGTGTTAATCTGACTAAAACTAATTTAATCCAGTTTCGTACCTATAATAGTACACATAAAGAATTAACCGTTTATTATGACGGTGAGCAAATTTCAGAAGTAGACGAAACCAACTTCTTAGGTATTATTTTAGATAAGTATTTAAATTGGAAAGCTCATGTATCCAAAGTGTGCAATAAAGTGAATAGATTTTCCTATGTACTTTACAAACTACGGAAAACATCTACTCGACAAACAGTACTAACTGCGTATCATGGATATGTATCGTCTGTACTTCATTACGGCCTTATATTGTGGGGTAACTCAACAGAGGTACACAAAGTGCTACTGTCACAGAAAAATGTGTCAGAGCTATTGCTGGCATACCTCCATGGCAATCGTGTAAACCACTTTTCAAAGAGTTTCGTATACTGACTGTACCCTGTATGTATATTCTAGAGGCTGCCAAATTTGTAAAAATGCATCCAAGCTATTCATTACAGCTAAAGAAATGTTTCCCAGAAACACTCGGAATTCAGACAGAATCGTATTACCAAAAGTGCCAAAAACAACATTATATAAAAAAAATTGTTACTTTATGTACGTATACGTACTGTATGTATACGTAAAGTTAAGTTTTAAGTTTTTTCTCATAGTTTCCTTATAGTTCCCTTTGTTTCCTTGTATTATTCATCTAATTGATAAAGACTGTATGAAGGTATCTTGATATAGATATATATGAAACTGAATTGTTTCTAAAATACACATTGTAAGTGCATATGCATTGAAGCATCATCAGTGATTCGTCATCTTATGATGGTTTTGCGCTGTTTTCGTTGTAAACTCACTCCACATATAAGCCATTTTTTCGTCAGGCATGATGTGTTTTCCTGTAATTGGACTTTCGCTATAAATTGTCTATTGAACTCTGTATGAAATGCTTGTTTAGTGTTAAATCTGTTGGAAAACCTTAATAAATAAATAAATAAGTATCTACAACGCCATACCTAAATAAATAAAACAATTACTAACCCGTAGATTCCTAAGTAAGTTAAAATTATGGCTGATGGAGAGACCATTTTACTCAGTCTCAGAATTACCAAATTTATATAGACACATATGTTAAAATTAATTAGATATTAAGTATTCATGACATTTTAATTGTATTATATAAAAATCAATTTTAAATATAACTCAATAATTTGCACGCCGTTATGCTTCAAAATGTACCAGGAACAATACTACTGAATAATATTATCCATGTTTATGTACCGACATTTTAAGCAAATAAATATTATTCTATTCTGTTCTAGTAATTACCTCAAGAGTTTTGGCTGTAATAAATAGAGTGAAAATATTCAGAGAATAAATCCAACATGGTGCCGGGTGGTGCACGCTTTGGCTCTCGAGAAATATTTCATCCGGTTCATCGGTACTGCTTGAACGCAAAGAGTGTATGAACGACCGGAATGTTTAGGGTTCTTTTTAATTTCACTTTTGACTTCATTACAGTTATATTACTAGCTAACATTTTATCAGCTAACATAATTATCTCTAGGATTTTCATATAATTTAAAACTACGATGATACTTGGCCTTTACTTTCAATGCTCTAATTAAGGGTTTACTAAACCAGAACGGATACTCATTATGACCTTTTTTACGAAGTGTGATGTTCTTAGTTACTATAGTAGAAGTCAGGACATAAGAGAAGACGTCTACAGTCTCATCGACGTTTAGGTTTGGATTGAGGTGATAATTCCTATCAATTGCATTCTCATTCCAATCAACTCTTTTCCTATGCTTTCATAGTTACCTAGGGTATAATTAAAAACGAATGATTTTCTTACATTCGGAGGCTTTGGCGTATCAATCTTAATTTTAACAGAAATAATCAATACGGGATGATTGACACTACTAATTACTACTACCAACATTTCCACTTAAAATAATAAATGTCAACAAATACAAAGTGTGGGGTGTGTGTACTCGAAGGAATACTAATAATCTGAAACTGGTTATGTTTCCGGCAGAATGTGTTGACTGTTATTGCGAATATTTTCAAAAGGCACTTCTATGTAACGCTTCCTTTGGGTCCGGCGAGGAAATGCCCAGGGCTGGCATTAGCGGTCTAGTGGTGAGGGACTGCTTTTCTTACGAAAAAGATTTAACTGAAGATATAACACACGTTTCAAAAGGTAAATCTCCGGGATTTGAGGGACCCGGCATAGAGTAACGTGCAGCACCAACTTCTTGTCGCACATTCTGCAGAGCCTGGAGGCCAAAGTGTTCAACCAGGGAGTCGCTCAACTATATATAGAGAGAGTCATGGAGGAGTTTCATTACGAGATACAATCATCCGAAACGACGATATTCGTCGAAGAATCAAAGACACAGACATAGTATTTTGAATCCGCAAGCCAAAGGTGCAACGGGCGGGTCACATCGCTCGACGAAATGATAACCGATGGTGTTAAGAATCCAGATTGCCTAGGCAGGCATGGTAATTGGCAGAGCCCTCCACCTGGACAACCTGTTGAATAAATCTTAACTGCCCGCGATACGCAGGGCTGAAAACAAAATACAAATCAGATGACTTAGAAATGTATTGAATCTGATTGAATCATACTTATCAATGAGAAAACAAGTAACTCAAATCACTAAATTAAATTTTAATACAAAAGAAGATAAATCTTATTTATTTAAACAGCGGAATGTGGCGTACGGTTTACCACAAGGATGTGTATTGTGTCCCCTCTTGTTTATAATCTACGTAAATGATCTCCCTAAATGTACTACAGAACATATGACCCTATTTGCGGATGACAGTACGGCAACTATAGCTTGTAAGAATAATGAAACTAATAATAAGGAGCACTGCATCTCCTTAGCATGTTAAATTTGTATGTCTCATAGTTTCCTTATATTTTCCTTTGTTTCCTATTATTATTCATATATATTATTTCTCAAATTGATAAAGACTGTATGAAGGTATCTTGATATAGATATATATGAAACTGAATTGTTTCTAAAATACACATTGTAAGTGCATATGCATTGAAGCATCATCAGTGATTCGTCATCTTATGATGGTTTTGCGCTATTTTTGTTGTAAACTTACTCCACATATAAGCCATTTTTTCGTCAGGCATGATGTGTTTTCCTGTAATTGGACTTTCGCTATAAATTGTCTATTAACTCTCTGTAATAAATGCTTGTCTAGTGTTAAGTCTGTTGGAAAACCTTAATAAGTAAATAATAAATAAACATATGAAACTGATATTAATAATTCTCTGACATCTATCAATTCATGGCTTGACAACAACAATTTGAAAATAAATCTAAATTAAACGAATATAATGCATTTCAGTCAAAGATTTGACAAAATATCTGGCATTGACCTACTTATATGGGAATAATTTAATTAATCAAATTGCTAAATTTCTTGGACTAATTATCGGCAAAAAAAATTTAAACTGGAAAAGTCACATCGAACACTTATCTAAAAAAATAAGTAAGCTATCATATGCTTTGTATAAACTTGCTACTACACTAAATATTGATGCTCTCCTTACTGCATACTATGGCATAATCGAATCTAACCTCAGATACGGAATCATATTCTGGGGTAATTCAACCAATAAAGAAATAATCTTTAAAATGCAAAAACGCTGCATTAGGGCCATGTTTAGCCTTCAGGTAACAGACAGCTGCGTGCCTTATTTTAAGAGACATAAAATACTAACACTTCCGTCACTATATATATTGGAAATATCATTATTCGTTTTCAAAAATCCTGGCTTGTTTCCAAAACTATCAGATATAGTCTAAAGGGATAGACGTGACAATAACATACTATGTTCATACTCTCGTAATACAGCGCTAGTTAACATGGCTCCACTCATTTTTAACAAACTGCCAAAGTGTTAAAAAGAGTTAAATATTAATTTATTCAAGTCTAGGCTCAAAGCACTATTGGTCCAAAAAGGTTATTATGATATTCGGGACTTTTTAAATGACAAATTGTAAGTAACGTAACATTTTATTTTTATGATTATGAACTTATATAATGAAAACAAATAATTTCTAATTAATTATAAATTATTTTCAGTGAAATATATATATATATATACATAATTATATATAAGGAGGCTCCTCCTCCTCCAGGAGATACCAAAACATCAACAAGGTCTCCTGTAACTTTTTGTGTTTTTTTAAATTATATAAGCATATTTTGTCACCTATTATGGAAAAGTGCAACCATCAACGTGCAGCTCACGCGCCCTATTATTATTCACGCTTAATTTAAAGTTTATTTGATTTTATTTTTACGACGAAGTTTGAACGCGCGTAAAAGAAGTGACAACGGAGAGGAAACCGCTTGAGGAAACTCTTGGAGAAGTTGGTTGGTGGCTGTAGTGTTGCGTATTTTAAGTGGTATAAGTGCCGTATAAATTAGTATTTTCCGTGAAAATCAACAAATATATTTCTATTCATCTTTGACACCTCGGTCATATCGTAAACTCCGTGTTAATTAGCGCCGTGACAAAATCCTGAACTAAATATGTTTATTGTGTTCATTTCGCTATAAATATTGTAACTATGAATAACTTTCAATGTGTGGATTAAGTTTGTAAGAAGTGTAAAGAAAAACAACCACGATTCTTGCTAAAATCTGAGCAAAAGTGTAATTTGCAAATCATCAACGTAAAATAAAGTGGTGTATGACGGTACACTGATATTACTAAAGTTCACAGCATCTTCACTGTTACGCGCACTGCGGAATAGCGAAAATCGCGTGCAGCGGCTGCCACACTTTTACTGTGACGTAATTACCAAAGAATATTGAAACAGAAGGGACAACGGGGAAACGGTTTAAAACGACTTGCATCACAGAGGTATTACTTGTTGTTTCTTATTAATAAAGAAGTATCTGATTTATTTATTTATTAAAATGAAGTGTGCAGGCTGCTTAAAAACAATAAAGGAGGCGAATGCTACTAAGTGCACCTCTTCCAATCGTGATAAGGGCTTCTGTTCGCTTTGCGTGGATACACCGCCCTTAAGTATTGATAAAAAAAAGTTTGGAAATGTTCTGATTGTACCGCTGAGTTAAAGAAAGGTGGGTATAATAGCCATACCCTAATACGTGGTGCTCCAGAGACGCAAAATGTCACTTCAGGCGCAGCTCAAACTACGTAATGAGATCGAGATCGTTGGTATTCCAGAGAATAGCAGCGAACACGTTACTATAGCCCCACGCCATCTAGCGGACTCGTATTGCGTTAATTGATTTACCTGCTAGATACGAACCACTGACACTAAAATATGGCCAAGAAATGCAACGGTTGCGGTCGCTTCGCAAATACGTCAGAGGGCGTTAAATGCACTAAGTGTTCGTGCTACTATCACAAAGGCTGCGTTAATATTCCGGCCGACGCCGCAGTGGCCCCGACATGGCTCTGTCCTGGTTGTAAGGTGCAGACGCCTCGCAAGGATAACACAGAAAATCCTGTTCGCGGTGAGAAAGCCGATTACGTTCAGCAGTCTTGCTCGGCATGTGGTACTTGCGCTGAATTGTTGAAGGAGATGAAACGCATTAATGAAAACACGACGGTCATTAAAAATGATTTTAAAATTATGAAGGAAGATGTGAGTTTTCTCCGTGATGTCGTCGAAAAATTTGGTGGGCGTTTGGATAGCATGGAGACGCGTCTCGAGCAATTAGAAATGAAATGTGCCGAGATGCAGTCCGAGCGAACCGCGCAGCCCGGGCTCGAGGTGGGCAGCCTGCTTACCACCATCGAGGATCTGAAGGCACAGCTGAACGATCGGGAACAGGAAGCCGTTTTTAATGATTTTGAAATCAGTGGAATACCGGAGGAGCAAGGGGAAAATGCAGCCCACATCGTAGGCAGGATCGCTGAGAAGCTCGGTGTCGCTTACGAGGAGCGGGACCTCGTGCTAGTGGAGCGCACGGGCGCGCGGCGCGTGCCCTCGCCAGGGGAGCCGGCGCAGGGGCCGCGGCCGCGCCCACTGGTGGTGCGGCTGGCGCGCCGCTCGGTGCGGGCTGCCTTTCTGCAGGCGGCGCGCGTGCGGCGCTCCCTCACCACGGAGGGCCTGGGGCTCGCCTCCGCTCCGACCAGAATATACCTCAACGAGCGCCTCTCTAGGCATAATAAGATGGTTTTTTTCAAAACGCGCGAAGAGGCGCGTGCGAACGGATGGAAGTATGCGTGGACCAGGGACGGGCGTATCTTTGTTCGCCGCGAGATGGGCAAAGCGGCTTTCCGAGTACGTTCAATTCTAGATCTGGGGAAAATTTTTGGTGGTACGATCGGTGCGGCGGCGGCTGTCCAGATAGTGTCAGATGTTTCGTGAGCGACGATAATCCTATGTTTACTCTACTGTTCTCTTATTTAATTTTAGTATTGTTTCATATATATCTATTTGATATAAGTGGTACCTATAGCCCATATCATATATTGGTTATCATAATAAGGCTTGAAATCGTTCAGGTCTTACTCTCCTCTTTGAAATTTAAAATATTGATTTCTGTAATATGTTACTATGTTACTTATTTCATTGCTCTGGTGTCAATAATCACTCTTGTTTGTGCCGAACAGTATCCGTGTTATTATTTTGAATATATTTACTTGCTTTATAATGGCTAATAAGAATTTAAAAGTTGGAGTATACAATGCTGGTTCCCTCGGCACCAACCACGATAACACTATAGCATCGGTGTCTCGGTCCGGTGTGGACGTGCTGGCGGTGAACGAGACGTGGGTGCACGCGGGGCAGGAGGGGCGCGCGCCCGCCATCCCCGGCTATCGGCTGCGACACATACCGCGGCCGCGCGCGCACCGCTCGCGCGGCGGCGGCGTGGGTTTCTACCTCAAACTAGGGCTCAATGTGCGGACTTGGCGCCACCCGGTGGACCCGTTGCACGCCACGGTAGAGCAAATGTGGCTCTCGGTAAAACTCAACGGCAAAAAACTGTTTATAGGTACGGCATATCGGCCTGGGTGGGTGAATGTAGAACTCTTTTTTGACGCGCTTTCTGACTCTATTAGTTCTATTCCTGAATATGATCATTTAATATTGTTAGGTGATTTTAACATTAATTATTTAGAAACTAGTCATTATCGAACGAGCAAATTAAACACATTTCTTACAAGCTTTAAACTAAAACAACTAGTCACGGAGCCGACTCACTTCACCGATAGCAGCCAAACACTTATAGATTTGGTATGTTCTGACTTGCAGCCCAAAAATATTGCTTCAAGTTTAGTGGGAACCCTCCACGGTCACTGTTTGGTAGTATGCGAATTTCATATCAGGCGGTCAAAACCAGCTCCCCGTACCGTCACTGACAGGCCTACTAAAGATATCTGCATGGTTAATTTTAATAACGATCTGCAGTCATTACGGTGGGATCTAATAGCGCAGCATAATAACGTGGATGAATTAGTAGCAGATTTCAATCGCATTGTTGTTTCTCTCTTCGACTGTCATGCACCTGTTAGGACGGTTGTTATCAAAGAACACTCTTATCCGTGGATTACTGATACAGTTAAGCTGATGATGAGATTGCGTGATGAGGCCGGGGCGGAGTACCATAGAACTAAGTCTGACACTAAGAAACAATATTACAAGTCATTAAAATCCACAGTTAGTCAGGCTCTTTTCTATGAGAAGTCAGCATATTTTAAACAACATATCAACAACAACTATCGGAATTCGAAACGGCTCTGGAAGAATCTTAAGCGGACTCTACTGCCTGGCGACAACTGTGAATTGCCATGTTTTTTCAATAATGCAGATGAAATAAATAATCACTTTTTAACATTACCTACTACATCTAACATAGAAATTTCACTGTTAACTTTTTTCGAGCATCACAGGTTCAGCGAGGCTGTGTTTCATATGGAACCAGTCAGTCAAGATCGCCTTATTAATATTATTAAGGGTCTGAAGTCAAATGCTACGGGTTGCGATGGTATCAGTCTAGACATGCTGATAAGGACATTGCCATTCACGATAGATGCTATACAGGCCATGATTAATACCTCTATTAGTACTAGAATGTTTCCTGATGTTTGGAAATTAGCTATAGTAAATCCTTTAACCCGGTAGAGTTAAAGGACCTCAGACCTGTTAGTATTTTGCCGTGTCTGTCCAAAATTTTAGAAAAATCTGTGTGTGTTCAATTAACCAACTTTCTCGAAAAGAACAACATTTTGCCAGAAGTACAGTCAGGCTTTAGAAAGGGTCGTAGCACAACAACTGCTCTACTAGATGTAACAGATGATGTGCTTAGTGCTCAAGACCAGGGGATGTGCACAATCCTAGTTTTATTGGATTTTTCCAGGGCTTTCGATTGTTTAGATATTAATTTACTTTTGTCAAAATTAAGTTACTATGGATTCGATGCTGAAGCTGTCCAATGGTTTGATAGCTACCTTAGTAACCGATATCAATATGTGAAAATCGTGCAATCGGATGGCAGTTTGCTGACATCGAATAAATTAGCAGTAAACAGAGGGGTGCCCCAGGGCTCTATTTTGGGCCCAATTCTTTTTATTTTGTACTCTGCTGACATAATAACGCAGATTCATAATTGTAAGGTCCATATATATGCGGATGATATTCAAGTCTACATCTCATGCAAGCCGTGTGACATTGATAGTGCTATTGTGACCCTAAATAGGGATCTTGTAAGAGTGGCTTCATGGTCCACAAGTAACTGCCTATTGCTTAATCCGACCAAGACAAAGTACCTCATTTTCGGTAGCAAACATCAACTCGCTAGTCTCATGCCGTCGGTAGGCGTCACACTACTGGGCGAACCTATAGAACGGGTATACGAAGCGAGTAACCTAGGTCTGCTCATGGACTGTGAACTGCGCTATGAAAAACACGTGGCCAATTGTATTAAAAACTGTTTTTATAAGTTAAAAGTTATGTACAAAATGAGACCATACTTAAAGGAATGTATGCGCATTCAGCTGGTAGAGTCTTTAGTTTTATCAAAGCTGAATTATATGGACACAGTTTACGGGCCGAGGCTCCATGCTAAAACTAAAAAGCTGATACAACGAGTACAGAACGCTTCTGTTTTGACATCCCGTGGAGGTCGCATGTGACACCATTTCTCAATAAGAATCTCTGGTTGAAAATGATGCACCGTCGCAAGATGCATTTAGCGTGTCTGTTGTTCGGAGTCATCAAGTACCACAAGCCGTTGTATCTCAGCGACAAGTTAAAGTGGTTGGCTGTGCGTCGGCCTCAAAGTTCCCGAACTTGTTCGATGCAGCTGAAGACGGAGCGGCATTTCTCGGCCGCGTTCAGAGGAAGTTTCCGTTACGCTGCATCGAAATGTTGGAATAATATACCGCCGCCGATTAGGAACCTGCATTGTTTGTATAGTTTTAAAAATAACATTAAGAAGTTCATTTTTGCACACCAGAAGAGACAGGAACTGTTGGTTCAGGACACCAGTGCACTCTAATGTTTAGTTTTATTAAAAAAATTGTAGAAATAGTTACTAGTGTTATAATATGTACCTACTTTTGAGATGAATACTTAGTTTAGTTATATATAGAAATATGAAACGTATGCCATTTTATGTGCGCATGCTGTCAAAATGTGCGTGCGGGAGGTCACCTCTCGGTCCCAGCGGAAGACCAGCGTCGGTTGCTGCTCGCAGCATCCGGCATTATGCTGAGCTGGGGCCGCGTTTGTGACACACACTGTTTTATAATTTCTTGTTTGTATTAGTTTTAGTTGATTTGTGTATATTTGTGTGTTGTAAATAAATTTTATTCTATTCTATTCTATTCTATAAAATTTGGAACACATTCTGAAGGTGGCATCTCAAAAAGTTGGGGTTCCGTTTTGGTGGATAATGACGTGGACTGGATTACCCGGGCTGGTCCTCGACACAAATCAGTGTCGCCAAGCCTTCCCGAAGGAGGTAGCAAACTGTGGCGACCTATTGTCGTGCGTCTACTTCGGCGGTCCAAGCGTGACCAACTAATTAGAGCTTCAAAATCTAGAAGAAATCTATATAGTAATGACTTTTTATTTATTTATAAATCTACACTCCACAGACTCCAGGGTCCGTGACATTTTTCAATTATGATTTTTTATTTAAAAACAAGAAATATGAAACATGCAACATTCTAAGGGGGAACAGTGTTAAAAGATTTTTTTTCCGTTAATGTTATTAGCACTAGCATCCAGAGCAGACCAGTATCCTCTAGCAGCACCCGTTCACGAGTTGACACATGTGCCAGCCATCGCCTTCCTCAACCATTTTTAAGGGAAGATGGCGACCCGACACACAACACCGCCGCTAGACAACACCTTTCTGTGAGCATGACCGCTCCGGATACCCGTGCCAACGATTACAATTATAAAATAATTTGGGACTAAAATAAAATAATATACCTACAGAAATTTACATATTTTGTTATTCTCCCACGTCACATTTTAACAGGGCCTCCATTACCGCGCTATTTCGATCTTTGATCGCCATTTTGAGGTTGTAATCATGGATGGCTTTTGGTGTCGCAACCATCGCCTTCCTAACGAACCGTCCTATGGCGTCGTTTTCGTCATCTGCGTAGTATATGAAGGTTCCAGTGTGCCGTGAAATTGCAACGACGGCGTGCGGGACGCTCTCGTGCAACTTCATGCTGCTCTTGGTCTCGATGGCGATGACCGACTCGTATGTCAGTCCCTGCGCTTCGTGGATGGTAAGGGTGCGTGATCCACTTCCCTCTCCGTAGCCGTGGCTTATCAGGGTCTCCTTTTCTTCCTGGGTGTGAACCAGGAATAAAGTATTGGGGAGGGATTTGGGGATTTTTGAACCTGTGCACCTTTCAAGCTTAAGGGACTTAATACGGGGAGCTGAGGAATATATACCAGAGTATATTTCCCTCAGTGCGTACGCGACATCTATTGGGTTTCGATGCGTGCATAACAACTCCTGGGTGATGTTTGTTACCAGGTTAGGGCGGTTGTACCTTAATACGAACAGATTTTCTCTATAGATATAAGGCAGGTGGTTGATATCTCCGATGAGGACAAGTTCATCAACTCCAGATAGCCTGGAAGCCATGACTATGGCTCCGAAATGGTTCATTAGAGCTTCATCCGTATATTTCCGTATCACCGCGGCTCTAGCTCTCAGTTCTTTTAAAACCATTTACGAAGACTGAAGCCATTGTGCGCACCTTGGTTTTAACTAAGTCTCCAATTCGGTACGCAAGCTTCTCCCTCAGGTCTTTCGCTGCTTCTGTAGTTGTTGTGATAATGATGACCTTGTCCACATCGAATTGCCTTACCACCCAAGTTGTTTTGCCACATCCTGGAACTCCATTTACCCATTGTATTTTCGGTACTTCCAGAATGCTTCGATCTCCGATACCCCCAACATAGATTTCGCCATTTCGAGGATACGGTCATCTAACATTATTTTGGTGCACTGGGCCGTTACTACAATCGGGTCATTTTGTGGTGTCGCGTATTTAGGCCTACCTAGTCGCTCCGTTTCTCCCTCGTCCAGGGACACAAATCCGCCTGTTGCATTGTATGCCGCTATATACTGACCTAACATTTACCCCTTGATGACCTGGGATGTGTCGTTGTTGTATATAGCGGCTTCTGCCTCTTCGAGTCTCACATTTAAAAGGTTTTCATTTTTAAGCCTGAAGGACTGCAAGATGTTTTCGCAGTTTCTGTGGTTAACTTCTCTGGTCGCCCTTATAATGGCTAAAAACTCTAAGAAAGCCTTAGCTGCATGGCTTGTTGTTTCCTGTGCCGGAATATATCGGGGCGGACTGACCTGTCCCATGTCGGCTCTCGTCCGGGTAGCTTTTGGTGGTGGTTTGCCAGGGGGTGGTGGTTTTGTGGGCATTGGGTTTCGGGGTTGGGATGGGTGTCGGAATAAGCTTCCCACTGCTGTACCGAAAGCTGTCAGGAATGCGGCGACACGGCCACTACTCTTTTTTGGGCTACACTCTGGTTTCTTTCTGCCTCTTTTCTTTCTTGGTGCCTTTCTGAACCACATTAATGTCATGTATTTAGTAATGACTTAGAGATAACAGGACCACCGGTCAGGGTATTTAACAACGAAAGACTTACAAAGGATAATAGAGTTCTTTTTCGTGAGACCAGAGCTAGAGCCAAAAGTCAAGGCTTTGCTTTTTGTTGGTGCAATCAGGGTGCTATTTACATTAGGCAACGCGAAGAAAAGTCAGCCATGCTCATTCGTTCACAGCATGATCTGGACCGTTTACTACCTATTGCGTTGGATAACCAGCACTTATAAGCAACATTTGTATTTGTCCGATATTGTCAGCTTATTCATGTTAAAATGTGAACTGAAAACTGACTTCTTAGGTAAAACATTTCGTTCTCCTAATGTTTTTATGTTAGCAGCAATGATAATTAAGCTAAGCTTTATGATTATCTTATATCGTAGACTTCTATACATAAATATAATTATTCTATGCACTCTCATATATATTTCAAAATTATATGTATGACGTCACCATTATTTTACATTCTTTGAAGAATGAGATCGTCTCCATCAGCGTGCTAGACTTGAGCCCAAAAACAAAATCCTTCAAGTGTCTTACACAAGGTATCAAAACTTTTTTGTAGACTTAAAAATTAAGATAAAGAATTGAAAGAAAATAAAAATAACCCTAAGAAACTTTGGAAATCCATTAAGAACATTTGTAATTTGTCTAATATAAAAGAGCCTACTGAACTCTTACTTTCTCGAAATGCTAATACATCACACCACCGTTAGATTTGTGTTATGACCATTTTGCTACTTTAGGAGAAAAACTAGCAAATAATTTTTTTTCTAAAACTAAAAAAACTCAAAATGATCTTGTACTATAAAATTAAATTGTTCGTCGTCAGATTCATTTTTTATGATGCCAACGGACCATGTAGAAGTCGCTGGACTGATCATGGGTCTTTTGAGTGACAAAGCTCCTGGAATTGACAGTTTGACCAATTCGCTTATAAAACATATTAAGAATGAAATTGTTGTTCCACTGACATATATATTCAATCAAAGTTTTTCGACTGGAATCTTTCCAACTAAGTGAAAAGAGAAACTAGTTAATAATAGACTTACAAATTTTTTAGAATCTCGTCACAAATTATCAGAAAGGTAGTTTGGTTTTAGAAAAGGGAAAAACACTGAAGATGCGGTATCGCTCCTTGTATCAGCAGTGTTATTAATTCAGCGGGGCGATCACGTATCATCTGTAGCAATGAAATGCCGATTGCAACAATCAAAAATGACAGTTTTGACAGATTTTGTATCAATGAAAAAGACAGATAGGTAACAGACCTTCTTGTGCCCAAACGTTAGTCGCCGACCGTTTTTTCTTTATACCTGAGACGATAACTGGCATATACATTGATCGAATTAAAATTTCGTAACATCCATTCTACTAAAGAGTATGTAATAATATAGTACGAGTATATATTATACAGGTTGTACTCCCATGGTCAGTATTTCTTTTTATTTAATATTATTATTATTCTAAAATCTAAATAAAACAAATAAAGGCTAAATTCTTACCTGTTACGTGTGAGCAGAAATTTTAATGAGATAGACAAGAAAGTTGGCCTAGACTTATTTTGTACAAGCATTGCATCGGCTAGGCGGTTGTTGAGCAGAGAGTTCTTCGACTGTTTGAATTTAATTGTAAGCATAATGTTTAGACAAAGTTGTATCCTAGTGTTCATTATTTGAATGTCATTTATAAGATAGCTATCCGTGAAGACCTATAGGTGCAGAAGGCTCTTCGCATAGTCGAGGAATGGTGTCAACGCCACAGTCTATCTGTAAACCCCGCACGGGACAAATCACAAACCATTGTCGAATACTAGACAAGGCCACTAAAATAATCCCCGAATCAAAGCAAGGCACTGACAAAGTAGCCAGTACCCACCTTGACAATAAGAAGTACAAACTGTCTACTGAAAACAGTGCCCTGGCAGATCTAATGCCATCATACATTATCTACACAGATGGCGCAAAAACAAGACTGGTGTAGGTTGTGGTTACTACTCACCGGAACTTGGAATCTCAGACGCAAAAGGGCTGAATAAGACCACTACAGTAATACAAGCAGAGGCAATGGGCTTACTGCTTGCTGCGAGGGCAATATCACATCTAGACATAACACCCAGTTTAGAAAGTGACCGTGAGGACAAGCACCTTCTTTTTACTACAGACAGTGCGGCTGTAATATATGCACTCAGAAGATCAGTAACTAGGTCTAGAGTCATAGCGGAGTGTCATGCTGCCTTACAAAGGCTGTCAAACAACTACAGAATAATGGTAACATGGACAAAGGGACATAGTGCATGCCCGGGTAACACCATGGCAGATACTCTGGCAAAGAAAGGAGCAAAAAAACAGGTATGTGAGGACGTAAAGAACCTTTGCAAGCCATCAGCAATGGAAATGCGGGAACTACTACGTCATCACACCGAGAGAGAACAACAAAACCTGTGGAATAAGACAGAGGATTGTAAACAAACAAAAGCCATGTTCCCAACTCTAAACAAGAAGCTGACACATAACCTGCTGAAACTAAAGCGTGAGGAACTGCGCATTGTAGCAGGCCTTATTACAGGTCACTGTAACCTGAATTACTTTCTGCATAAAACAGGAGCAACAGACAGTCCTCTATGTAGAGGCTGTTATGCGAAAAGATGAGACCGTGGAGCATGTACTATTGCACTGCGAAGCCACGGAACAAATAAGAATTACAAATGGTCTACAAGAGTCGTTCTCATCAACGACATCCTCACCACCATCACACACCTTACTGGAGCAGCTATGCCAGCGACCCAAGGTCCTTCTCCGCTACATCAGGGAGTTAGGATGGCTTGGGTAGAAGCTGGCGGGGAAATGCACAAAAAACCCCAAGCTGGCAACCCACTGATTTCGGGCGCCGGGCGTTCATTGTGAATAGGAGCAACGGAGTCCTGTCTGCGGGCCACTACGTCACCGAGGCTCACGGGAAGTCTTATCCTATTAGAATTCCTAAAGCTGGTGATAGACGGCGCGGGCTAGCGCGAGCCGGACGACGGACGACGCGTCGTCCGCCACATCACGTGGCGTTAGCACGTGGGCGCGGCTCGCGGCGAGCGTCCGCCGTCCCCCCGCCCCGACGCCCGCGCGAGCCATCGTGGGTCGCGCTACCACGCGCCGTGTATCGCCACATCACGTGGCGTTAGCACGTGGGCGCGGCTCGCGGCGAGCGTCCGCCGTCCCCCCGCCCCGACGCCCGCGCGAGCCATCGTGGGTCGCGCTACCACGCGCCGTGTATCGCCACATCACGTGGCGTTAGCACGTGGGCGCGGCTCGCGGCGAGCGTCCGCCGTCCCCCCGCCCCGACAGCCATCGTGGGTCGCGCTACCACGCGCCGTGTATCGCCACATCACGTGGCGTTAGCACGTGGGCGCGGCTCGCGGCGAGCGTCCGCCGTCCCCCCGCCCCGACGCCCGCGCGAGCCATCGTGGGTCGCGCTACCACGCGCCGTGTATCGCCACATCACGTGGCGTTAGCACGTGGGCGCGGCTCGCGGCGAGCGTCCGCCGTCCCCCCGCCCCGACAGCCATCGTGGGTCGCGCTACCACGCGCCGTGTATCGCCACATCACGTGGCGTTAGCACGTGGGCGCGGCTCGCGGCGAGCGTCCGCCGTCCCCCCGCCCCGACAGCCATCGTGGGTCGCGCTACCACGCGCCGTGTATCGCCACATCACGTGGCGTTAGCACGTGGGCGCGGCTCGCGGCGAGCGTCCGCCGTCCCCCCGCCCCGACGCCCGCGCGAGCCATCGTGGGTCGCGCTACCACGCGCCGTGTATCGCCACATCACGTGGCGTTAGCACGTGGGCGCGGCTCGCGGCGAGCGTCCGCCGTCCCCCCGCCCCGACAGCCATCGTGGGTCGCGCTACCACGCGCCGTGTATCGCCACATCACGTGGCGTTAGCACGTGGGCGCGGCTCGCGGCGAGCGTCCGCCGTCCCCCCGCCCCGACAGCCATCGTGGGTCGCGCTACCACGCGCCGTGTATCGCCACATCACGTGGCGTTAGCACGTGGGCGCGGCTCGCGGCGAGCGTCCGCCGTCCCCCCGCCCCGACGCCCGCGCGAGCCATCGTGGGTCGCGCTACCACGCGCCGTGTATCGCCACATCACGTGGCGTTAGCACGTGGGCGCGGCTCGCGGCGAGCGTCCGCCGTCCCCCCGCCCCGACGCCCGCGCGAGCCATCGTGGGTCGCGCTACCACGCGCCGTGTATCGCCACATCACGTGGCGTTAGCACGTGGGCGCGGCTCGCGGCGAGCGTCCGCCGTCCCCCCGCCCCGACGCCCGCGCGAGCCATCGTGGGTCGCGCTACCACGCGCCGTGTATCGCCACATCACGTGGCGTTAGCACGTGGGCGCGGCTCGCGGCGAGCGTCCGCCGTCCCCCCGCCCCGACGCCCGCGCGAGCCATCGTGGGTCGCGCTACCACGCGCCGTGTATCGCCACGCACGGGCCGAGCCTCCAGACGGTGCAGAGCCATGGTGACCATTTGGAGTTTAATTTTCTATTTGAAACACATATACGTGAATTAAATGATTATGGACTTAATTCAACTCTATGAAAAGGAACCGTTTATTTTATTTTATTTTACATTCCATGGAAAACAAACAGCTTATTAAATACAAAATGATGAGAACAGTAATCTAATACTCTAAGCTTAAGAAGTTTTCGCTCATAGTAACACTCATAGGTAAGTTATAAGTATCTATATGACAATATATATTAGAATTATACTTATGTAGATAAAACCAAAAATGAAGTAATAAGCACAAAAATAAAATATATATTAAAGTCAATGCCTGTACGATGTAAGCATAGTACATTGCGCGCGGTCAGCGGTTTACGTATTCATGCCACAATTACTAAATCGCTGCACCAGTGCATCGGACACCGTACCATCCGCGTGTACTCACCAACCATTAACCATAATTAGCTAAGATTTTGGGTTATTAAAGAACACTTTATTCGCTAAACTTGCTTATAATTTTCTTATGTACGGAGAGCACCGTACAATGCCATATGAAAAATAAAAACGAGAAAATTAAATAATAGTATAACTAATAAAATACTATAATAAAAAATATTACTTATTTGTTTGCAGTCGGTATTCTTTTAATCCTGTTATTTTTGTTATTATTAAATTCTCGAGTTTGAATAGACATTCTATCAAAGAACTGATTAGATATAAGATTTTTTGAAGTATAGTGCGTCGTAGTGAATAGGTCTGTACATTTGGAGTGGTGCGAGTTGAAGTTTGACATGGTGCCTAAGAGAAATGTGTTAGCACGATAGTTTGTCCAATGGCTAGGGATGTGTAGTTGAAGATAATTTCTACGAGACACTGACCGAATAGGAGTTAAAAGCCCAATCTTAGCGAGCAAAGACGGAAAATCGATCCTATTCGATACGATACTGTGCAGCATAGTAAGATCAGCTCCCTCCCTCCTTTTGTGGAGAGGCAAGAAATGGTGGTGAAAACAGCTCACCTCATAGTCATTGCACCATGTCTTCGTTTTAAAATTTAGGTTGCGTAGGAACTTTTTTTGTGGTTTTTCAAGAATCTTAATATATATGTCAGCACTTGGATTCCAAACCTGCGACGCATACTCAAGCTGGCTCCTAACTAGAGAACAGAATAAGATTTTTAGAGTTTTAATTTGCTTAAAGTCGTTAGTTACGCGGATGATGAAGCCTAAAGTTTTCATAGCTTTAGCAGAGATAAGTTCTATATGCTTATCAAAGAGGAGTTTGGAATCGAGCGTCACGCCGAGATCGACCACAGAGTCGACTCTCATCAAAGTCGCTATTAGGAGATCGACTGAATGACATCTCATTCAGTTCTGAGACATTTGAGTATGTTTAGGTCAAGTTTGTTGAGTGAACAGTAGGTGTGCAGTCTGTTAAGGTCCTCTTGAAGTAGCTCAGAGTCTTTGGAGCTTTGGATAACTTTATAAATTTTCATGTCATCAGCGAACAAGAAGAAGTGCGAATGTTTAAGAGCTTTACGCCTTGCGCTATCGTTCAAATTTAGGCATTTATCGTAGCGCGGCGCACACGAGCACACCGTTAGCAAGGATCGAGCGGTCAAAGACGATGTCGCATGGAATAAAACATTTTGATCCTTTTTGAAGTGTTATTTGTTTTTGATAAATAATGTGGAATGTTATGTAACTTTGTAAATTCATTTCGCATCTTTACAGTTTACAGTTTTACAACTGCCCCGTTGGCGGAGCGGCTTTAGTGGTCGCTACGGAAAAAAAATAAGGTGCGTTTAATATAGAAGTCTTAAATCCTAACTCAGGGTCGGTACTAATTGTTTAGTAAAATATATAACGTCTATATTATTATAAACATCTTTTATTTTTAAACAAATCAGTACATGGTACAGACCGTTAGATAGTCTTGCCTTAAATAAATTTATTTCTTAGAGGCATAGATCGTGCTTTTTGATGGCCAATTATTTCGTGTAAAAGACACTTGTTGTAAAAATTTATTAATTCGTTTCCATCTGTTTGGCCAAGTTAATACCTAATATAAAATAAAATAAAGAACAAATAAGAAAATAAAATACATTTTAGCCTCTCTAGCTAGTTTCAAGTTTTTTTAAAAATTTTTTTCTTATGTATAGCAACCACGCAACTTCTTGGTTTTTGCCATAGTAAGAAAAAATTTAACCATAAAATGGAACCGACTTCAACACCCAAAGTGTGAAATAACTTGTTGAAGTCGGTACCTTGATAGTTCAAAAGTACCTATGATCACAATATTG
Source organism: Plagodis dolabraria (assembly GCA_963854805.1). Taxonomy (NCBI): domain Eukaryota; kingdom Metazoa; phylum Arthropoda; class Insecta; order Lepidoptera; family Geometridae; genus Plagodis; species Plagodis dolabraria. The sequence continues at coordinate 36,973,611 of OY978443.1, read as the reverse complement.
TGCGCATGGTACCTACTTTGACAAGTTATTTCACACTTTTGGGTGTTGAAGTCGGTTCCATTTTATGATTATATTTTTTTACTAAGACAAAAACTAAAAAGTCGGTTTCATTTTTCGGTTAAAAAATTGATCACTAGTTTAAGTAACCCTTGCTACTTACGATATCGATTGTCAATGACTATATCATCAAGATAGGTTTAATACTTTTCAGTTATTGGAGTGTAACGCAAAAACGACTTGACTGATTTTGATGCAATTTAGATGGGACCAAACGACAAGCATCAGCTTTCAAACAAAAAAATAATACTCAAAATCGGTTCACCCTTTCAAAAGTTCTGAGGTAAAAAACATAAAAAATACAGATGAAATGAGAACCTCCTCCTTTTTTTGGAAGTCGGTTAAAAATTCAATTCCGATCAGGAAATAATAAATCCTAGTTAATAATGAAAAAGGCATGGTCTCAACAAAAATATCTTTACAATAATAAAAGCATACGCATAGATCAAAACCACTCGGTCACGCTATATTTTCATTGCGCACCGTAGTTGCGGCACGTGTAGGGCGCGGGACGAGCAGCGACACGTCCTCCCTCCGCGAGCGCTAGGCGCAAACTGAGATGCAAGGTTTTGTTTGTTTAGGGAGGACATAGATGCTGGCTACCGCCTGTGCGGTCGTCCAGCTCCACCGGGTTTTGAGATGCAAGGCGTTGTGTTCCGTAATTTATAGGTCATATTGAAAAAAAATTATAAAATACATTTTTCACTAAATTAACGACAAAATATTATTATCTATTAAATAAAAACTTCAACTAATGAATTGCATATTTATTTATTTGATAAAATACCAGATTTTGTAGAAATAACAAGAAATTTGAATGGTATTTTTGTGCCAAAAGTGCCCTTTCAATCCCTTATTTACTCAGTTGTAACATATATTTATCAAAATGTTATTAATGCACTTTATTGGTGGTAATATGATTGGTTTACTGATATTTTTCAATCTGTAAAACGAATAATTTTTGTTCGATAAAAAGACTGTAGAAGTCACACTGATGAAGAAAATTATGAAAACATGAGTTGGTAAAAAAAAATTTGTCGGATTTCAGTTGTTTTTTTTACTGTTTTGGTTAATGCACTCCATTACAAAAACAATAAACTTTCTTCCTGCATCATTTAAAAAACAAAAACTTTTATACTTTAGCTGCAACAGCCTTGAGAAAAGGGCTGTAAAATGGCTTTGCTGGAGTAAGGGCTCTTAAAGCAGCGATAAATATCATTTACAAATATTACAAAGAGTAGAGGACCAAGAATCGACCCCTGGGGTACCCCGGATGGAATGGGGGTTGAAGGAGACGCAAATCCTTTCAGTACTACAGTTTGAATACGACCGCTAACATAGGAGGTGAACCACCGAAATAGATGATTCCAGCTGCTGAGAAGGATAGAATGGTCAATCCGATCAAAAGCCTTGCTATAATCTGTATAGACTGCGTCAACCTGCTTCCCCCCTCCATGCCTGCCGTCAGCGCATCAGTGAATGTGATTGTAGATTACTAGTGGTTGATCTACCTTTTAAGAAACCAAGCTGCTGGGGCAAGAAAGTGATCTTTAGGACAAAGTACAACTGATCATGAACCAATCTTTCGAAGACCTTTGCCAGTACACAGAGCTTGGAAATAGGCCTGTAGTTAGATACATCCCGCTTTTGTCCTTTCTTGTGAATGGGCGTAACTATTGCTGATTTCCAAATTGTAGGGACTATACCAGCCTTAATTGACCTTGTATAGAGCAGACAGACGGGATACACCAAGCTCTCAGCACAGCGAACTAGCAAATGTGGATCTATGCCGTCAGGACCGGCAGACTTATTGCAATCGAGTGTTTTTAATAATTTAAGCAGTTTGTAATCACATATTTCAATGGTACATATATCAGCTGTGGAATCAGTTGTAATACGAGTATCGTTGGTAGTGGAAACAGGAGCTATAGAGGTAGACGGCAAGTAATTAGAGTTAAAGAATTCAGAAAATGCGTTGCAAATGTCTTCCCCGGTATCGATTGAGCGATCATTATATGACATAGATGAAGGATACGAATTGTGCTGCTTATTTGACTGAATAAATGACCAAAAAGCTTTAGGACTATCCCGAATAGAACTTTCAATATTAGCTATATAGCTTAGAATAGCATTCACGCTCTATTCTCCTCACTCGCTCACGCAATACCTTGAAGGAGTTGTATATGAAATCTTAAAGGTACAGGTCACAAAAACCACATCCTTGGGCGGCGCGGGCGGATGGCGCGGCCTGCGCTATCACGCACCGTTTGTCACCACCTTTACAATGGCGATACCGGCTAGGGAATATAAGTAGAAATCTGTCTGCTAACCGTTCGGCGCAGGAGGGGGAGGGGGTACACCTGCCTGGTATCGTCCGGTGAGCAGGAACATGCCGCGAAGCGCAACGAAGGTGTCGCGGCCCCAACACCGCATGTAGCCCACCGCGAAGTGCGGCAACCCTGCGGAGAGGGAGGTGGGGCGCGGGGCGCGGGGCGGGGGCAGCGCGGGGGAGGGCGGGGGCAGGGGGGCGCTCGGCACGTGCCCCGCCAGCTGCACCGAGGTGAGGGCGAGCGCGCGGCCCAGCGCGCCCCAGCGCGCCGCCGCCCCCAGCCGCGCCAGCGCCGCGCGCCCCGCCGCCGCGTGCAGCGCGCACAGCGTCGCGCCGAAGTACGTCGGCACCAGGAACCGCGGCAGCGCTTGCAGCGGGCGCAGCGCCTCCCGCAGCGCCGCGCCCACCGCCCGCAGCGCCGGCTCGCGCTCGCACCGCGCGCACAGGTACTCGGGCAGCCAGTCGCCGGCGCGTAGGTTGGCGCACAGCGGGTGCCCGAGGTCGTCACTCGGCATCACCTCCTCCAGCAGCGAGGCGACGCCCTGCAGGCCGGCGTAGGGCAGCGCGCCCCACCCGGGCACCTCGTACGTGCCGCTGCCGCCCGCCTCGCGCTCCTCCGCCTCGCACCGGTACAGCAGCGCGTTCAGGTCGGCCAGCTCGAGGTCGGCGAGCGCGTCGGCGGCGAGCGCGTCGGGCGGCCGCTGCAGCGCGGCGAGCGCGGCCGCGTGGTGCGCGCGCGGCGCCACCCGCACGCAGAGCACGGTGCCCGGCGGGAGCGCGCGCAGCTCGACCACGGTGAACGCGCCCTCGGCCCGCACGCCCGCCACGCACGCCGAGTGTGCGAGCGGGACGGCGCGCCGCACGCCGCACGTGTACTCCTCCAGCCCGTTGACGAGGTGGGCGTGGCGCGCGAAGGGCGCCGCCCCCTCCTGGCGCCGCACCTCCACCTCGAGCAGGATCTCCTCCAGCTCGCCCTCGAAACGTAACGGCTTGAGGGGCCGCGCGCCGCTCTCCTTGGAAAACGCCGTGAACGCGACCAGGATCACAGACTGAAACCGAAAAAATAATTAGAAAAACTTTGGCAAAAATGCCAAGGCCCAGGTGGCTGAGATGGTATTAACCATTCAACACTATATTGGAGGACGCGGGTTCGATTCCCGCCTTCTTGGGCATGTAGGGACACACGGACGAGTGGGCTAAATTGCTGATGTTGGAAATTGTAAGTAGAGCGGGCAGTTACCCCTGCGCGTCTCGGTGCCGCGTGACCGCGCCTCAACCCAATCGAAATTTAGTACGTAAATAATTTGTAATTTTGGTTTTTTATTGGACAAGTACGAGTGAAATAGAAAGTGAGTGTTTAATTTACTGTCACCCTGATCCCTGGACATATTACCTTCTGTGAACATTATTAGGAAGATAAATTAATAAAGTGTAAAGTGGTGACCCCGCATTCAGGACTTAGACAGTGAGACTTTTTAAAGAGACAATAAACATTTTTGCGCTCGTAAGTGATTATTAATAGTAGATTATTAACCAAGGGCTGTATGACATCAATTGCATCAAGCGCCTGAGCGAAGCGAAGGCGCTAATTAACCCGAGTATGCAATTGATGCTTACGCCCGAGATAAATACTCTGCTTTACATATCGATTGTGAGGTAAGTAAACAACAAGACAGCAGGTTTCAATGAACATTTATTAAGAAGAAAAAAATGTGTATTTAATTAAAATTAATAGTAAAATTATTACAATTTGTAAGAGATATGGTCACGTTCTTTTAGGAATATTTATAGTTTGAATATGAGTTTGTGATGATAAGACTTGAGTTTGAGTGACTTGAGGTTCTTGCATCGTAAATGGCGGCAGTTGACTGGTACTATTTTCTTCATTAAAAAATGGCTCAGATGATGTGCTTTGACGTGGTGATTTCAAGTTTATATTTTCTGTTATTTTAGAAGTAATTTTGCTTTTGTTTGCCATCGAATCTTCGATATAATCTTCGGCCACTTTGCTGGACTTCCAGCCGCCGTGCCTTTTTAACAGAGTGAGGTTGGCTCCCGAATCAGCCAATAGAGTCGCTGATGTTCTGCGAAAGCAATGCCCGGTGTATAACTCTACGTTACTCAGTTTTAAATATGTGGCTATTTGTTTTGGCATGCCTGTAAATTTGTTTTTTCCTATTACTTGTCTGTGTCATTTTCCTTTACTGTAATTAAGAAAAAAACTATTTGTATCCACGTTTTCAGGCCGAGGAGCTTGATATTTTTCAACATAATTTGCAAATTCTTCATGCACAACAAATGACCGGTCAATTTTAGTTTTCTTGTTAGGCAGTTTAATGAGTAGTAATTTGTTATGTTTTTCTACATTTTCTATTGTCAAGTTCAATTCCACGGTTCTGCAGGCTCCCGATATCCCAAAAATTAGAACAACCTGTAAAAAAGACATAAGTTGTATTAAAGGCACCAAATTCGCATAGTATTTTTGTGAAATATTTTGGTAACTTATTAAAAAGGGCAAGTAAATACGTAGGTACCTTTATTGCTAAATAAATTTCATCCGGAGCTTCATTTAAGAATTTCTGTACTTCTTCTGCAGTAAATACCTTCGATTTCTTGCTTTTAAAGCCGTCAGACTGCCTTTTCAAGAAAGCAGTAAGTTTAGAAAAATCTTTCAAATTCACGTCATGTTTTGTCATCATTGTAGATTTTAGCATGGAATAAAAGCACCATAAACTGGAAGGTTGTAGCCTCTTAGATAATTCATCTAAATATGATATAAAAACACTTTCAGAAAGAGATTTCACTTTTTTTCTGACCGCCATTTCATAAATTCGTCGTATGCCTTTACATATCTTTCTTTCGAGTTCGGCGGTAATATATTTTCGAAAACTGTTTTTGCCCTTTCTTTAATAAAATCGGGTGTTAGATCTGTAATGTTGTGGGGTTCGCAGGGAGCGCGTTTGTAGAGAAACGTCCGATTAATTCAATATTCTATTTATTACTGTCTCAAATCACATTCACACACGTACTTTAATAGTAACTATAGATTACGTCTACATATACACTACAGATCTATGTCTTCGTCACTAGACATGTTTAAAACTTTTGAAAAAGAACTCAAACAAGAAAATTAATTATTTTCGCGATGCTTTCGCGCCTACTAGTAGACTGTCTTTTTTTATTCACGCACGCAAGCGCGTCAATTCTTGCTGGCCAGTTTGATTTTTAAATCGATTCCATCTAACATACGATGTGGAAACAAATAGTTCCATATTTAAAATAAAATCTTTATAAAATAAATTGTCTAGATTCCGATTCGAGTAATTAATCGATACCGAGAAAAAAAATATTAACTTTTTAAAAATATTCTTCGTGCAGTATGAGTATGACAGTTCTTTTTTCAAATTCCAAAACCTAAGCTGTAATGATAGTCATACACCCCGGCATTCAGGGGTGTAAGGGTGTACTTACAGAGCAAGAGATATGTAAAATAATAAAAGGGGTAACTCGAGGGTTGAGCGGCGGCGCGCACGCTACGCGATTCAATGCATGCACATTTTTGAAAATTAAGTAATTCTGTGATTAATTTAATTATGATGGCTCCACCACTACCGGACCCATCATCTTCGGCCACGGCAGCAGCAGTTAAAGTGGAAGACGTAGGGTTGGCAGCGATCTCGTTGTCATCTCGAGTTTCAGAATTTTGGCCGGATCAGCCACGGGTATGGTTTATTCAACTTGAAGCTATGTTGGCTCAACAAAAACTGGGCGACTCAGTTAAGTTCAACCTAGTTGTTTCTAAATTGGGCAAGGAGGTGATCCAACAAGTCACGGATATTTTAATAAACCCGCCAGAAGACAAGAAATATGATTTATTAAGGAAAAGACTACTTACTATCTATGAAGAGTCAGAGAATCGACAGATACAGAAGTTAATTGGAGAAATGGAACTTGGCGATCAAAAACCGACACAATTATTAAGGAAAATGCAAGATTTAGCTAGAGGAAAAATCAACGACGAAACTCTCTCAGTTTTGTGGCAAAACCACTTGCCATCTGCGGTGCGAGGAGTTTTGGCAGCTACGGATACCACAAGTTTGGAGCGGTTGACGAATATTGCAGATAAAATTGTTGAAAATATGAGACCAGTGCAGATCGCGGAGGTGGCAGTACCTTCATCATCAAAAGATAATTCAGTTATTTTGGCGGAAATAGCGAAACTAAGCTTACGGATTGATCAAGTTGAACGATCTAGGTCGCACAGCAGACACGGTAATGGAAACCAAAGATTTCGCTCACAATCACGTTATGCCCGAAGCAGAAGTAACGGAAGGGGCAGGCGAAATCCAGAGAGTCCCGACTAGTTATGTTTCTACCATTTCCGCTACCGCACTAAGGCGAACAAATGTGTAGCACCAAGCAATTGGGAAAGGCAGAGCAAGCAGGCACGAAACCAGCAACCAGGCACTACAAGTACTACTTCCGGTGCGGGAAACCTGTAGACGTGCAGTCAGCGGCGGGAGGCTGCACTATAGTGGTCAACAACCGCCTCAGCGTCACAGGTCAAGATACAGGAGTACGATATCTTGTTGATACAGGTGCTTCAGTTTCAGTTTATCCTTATAAAAACATAAATAGAAAATGTTATTTCCCAATGTCAGACTATAAGTTATTCGCGGCGAACGGTTCCGAAATTAAGACGTATGGTACCACAACTTTAGTATTAAATTTAAAGATGAGACGACCCTATAGGTGGACGTTTATTGTAGCTGACGTTAAGCAACCAATTATAGGGGCAGATTTTATCACTTATCATAAGTTGTTAGTTGATTTAGCGGGACGTAAGTTGATCGATCAAGTGACTGAGTTATGTACGGTTGGAGTAATAATTAACTGTACAGAGCCTTCTTTAAAGACTATTGATATGAATCATCCATATGTCGATTTACTATTGAAGTACCCGGATATTACCAAACCGATTAATTTTAAAGAGAGTCCAAAACACTCTGTCGTACATTACATCGAAACAACTGGACCTCCAGTGGTAGCACGACCTAGGCCGCTACCACCAGATCGTTATAAAAAGGTCAAAGAAGAATTTCGAATAATGCAAGAGATGGGAATTTGTCAGCCGTCTAAAGGCGCCTGGTCTAGTCCCTTGCACGTAGTTCCTAAAAAGGACGGCCAGATAAGACCTTGTGGGGATTATAGAGCGCTCAACGCTATTACTAAACCGGATAGATATCCTATTCCTCGGATACAGGATTTTACATATATTTTAGCTGACAAAGTAATTTTCAGCATAATTGACATTTGCAGGGCCTACTATAATATTCCAGTACATACTGATGACGTAGAGAAAACTAGCGTCTGCACGCCTTTCGGCAATTTCCAGTATACCCGGATGAATTTCGGTTTAAGGAACGGGGCCCAGACCTTCCAGAGGTTCATGGCGAACTCAGTCCTTCAGAATGTACAGGTACGTGACACTGACGGACAAATTACAGACGGACAAGACTTCATTTTTTGTTATATAGATGACGTTCTGATTGCTAGTAAATCGGAGAGTCAACATAAAAAACATTTAGACGCCGTACTTAAAAGATTTGATGAATATGGCATAACTATCAATATATCAAAGTGTCTTTTTGGTCAAACAAAAATTAATTTCTTAGGATATGAGATCAATAAAGACGGAACTTTACCATTACCCGAGAAAATGAAGGCCATCGTTGGTATGTCAACTACCAACTAGGCCAAAAACAGTAGAAGAGCTGCGCAGATTCTTAGGAATGATTAATTTTTATAGGTCACATTTACCACAAGCTGCTCGATATCAATCAGTGTTAAACAACTATTTACATGGTGCTAAAAAGTGAGATAAATCTATCATTTTTTGGACAGACATTGCTGTACAAGCATTTAACGAGTGCAAGTCGAGTTTGCAGAACGCTGCGTTGCTGGCACATCCGTTGCCAGATAACCCACTTGCGATTATGGCTGACGCTTCAAATAATTGCGTAGGAGCAGTTTTGCAACAGCAAGTTAACGGTAATTGGGTTCCGTTAGGTTATTTTTCGAAACGGTTAACTAATGCGCAACACAAGTATAGTACCTACGACAGGGAGTTACTTGCAATTTATTTATCAGCTCAGTACTTTAGAAATATGTTTGAAGGAAGGGAATTAATCATTTATACTGATCATAAGCCTTTGACTTTCGCCTTTAAAAAGCTAGGAAGTTGTAAAGAAACACCTCGACGTACCAGACAGCTACTTTATATAAGCGAATTTACGACAGATATTCGTCATATAAACGGACCTTTAAATGTGGTAGCTGATATGCTAAGTCGCGTTGAGATAGATACAATTTCGTGTCCGACTGTACTTGATTTCGCTGAGATAGCACGTAGTCAAGTAGGTGACAAGCAGCTCGAAGAATTGTGGTCAGCGGAAAATAGTAACTTCATATTAAAAAGAATAAATATGCCATCATGCGATGTACCTATTATTTGCGAATCTTTAGGTAAGCAAATTAGACCTTATTTACCGGAAAAGTTTAGACGTTTAGCATTTGAGTCTGTACATAATTTGAGCCATCCAGGCATTAGGGCTACCAGGAAAATGATAGTTAGTTAATATTTTTGGCCTGGAATGAATAAGGAAATAGGTACTTGGGCTAAATCGTGTCTTAATTGTCAGCGTTACAAAGTACAGTGACACACTATGTCAGCGCTAGCACAGTTTGCAAAGGTAGACAGGTTTTGTCATTTACATTTAGATATAATTGGACCCTTACCGACAACGGAAGACGGATATAGATATTGCTTAACTATGATAGATAGACAGACCGGATGGCCAGAAGCATTCCCATTAAAAGACATATGCGCAAATACAGTGGCTAAATGGTTATATGACGGTTGGATTTGTAGATACGGATGTCCTGTTAAGGTAACCACCGATCAGGGCAGACAATTCGAGAGCAATTTTTTTTTTCTTTTTTTTTTTTATGGCTATGAGGGCAAACGAGCAGGCTGCTCACCTGATGGTAAGTGGTGACCGTCGCCCACAACACCAGAGGTCTCGAGGATGCGTTGCCGGCCTTTAAGGAGGGAATATGCTCTCTTCTTGAAGGTTCCTAAGTCGTAACTGTTCGGAAATACTTCACCAGGCAGCTGGTTCCATAATATGGCAGTGCGTGGTAAAAAATGCCGTGAAATCGCAGGGTTGTGGACTGCCAGACGTCGACATGAAATTGATGAAACATCATGCTTTGTCGGGAAGCCCGGTGGCGAAATTGAGCTGCAGGTAGTAAATCGAACAGTTCCTCAGAACACTCCCCGTGATATATACGGTAAAAGATGCAGAGTGATCCAACATCTCTACACAAAGCCAAAGGGTCAAGCCGACCGGAGAGAACTTGATCGTCGACGATTCGAGTCGCTCTGCGTTGAATGCGGTCAAATGGAAGAAGCTGGTACTGGGGAGCTCCCGCCCAGAGGTGAGAGCAGTACTCCATGTGAGGTCGAACCTGAGCCTTATAAAGTTGCAGGCGATGGGCCGACGTGAAGTACCGCCTCGCCTTTCCGAGCACACCAAGCTTCTTAGAGGCTAACTTAGCCTTATCTTCCAAGTGAGAGCGAAATTGAACGACGTTCGATATGTCGACGCCAAGTACTCCGATGCTGGCTGAGGTAGCAAGGGGAGTGTCTTCAAAAGGGAGGGATACGACAAAGGGGGATATCTTGGCGGTAAACGCACAAACTTGTATCTTCTTGGGGTTAAATTGGACTAAGTTCAATTGTCCCCATTTCGAAACATTTGACAACATGGTCTCGACTGAAGACACAAGTTTGTTCCGACTCTCGACAACGTTTTCCCGAGAAATTTTAGCGCGGCCGGTGTATGAGGCATCTCCGGTACTGTCATCCGCATAACAATGAATATCGCTGAGTTGCAGCATGTCATTGATGTGCAAGAGAAACAGAGTCGGAGATAGCACACAGCCTTGCGGAACGCCAGCATTAATCGGCTTTAAGTCGGAGCATGCACCGTCGACAACGACCTTAATGCTCCGATCTGCCAAAAAACTGGAGATCCATTCGCACAATTTCTCGGGAAGCCCATAGGAAGGAAGCTTCGATAAAACTTGGATCCAGTTCCAGTTCTTAAGTCCCTTAAGCTTGAAAGGTACACAGGTGCAAAAATCCCCAAATCCCTCCCCAACACTTTATTCCTGGTTCACACCCAGGAAGAAAAGGAGACCCTAATAAGTCAGGGCTACGGAGAGGGAAGTGGATCACGCACCCTTACCATCCACGAAGCGCAGGGACTGACATACGAGTCGGTCATCGCCATCGAGACCAAGAGCAGCATGAAGTTGCACGAGAGCGTCCCGCACGCCGTCGTTGCAATTTCACGGCACACTGGAACCTTCATATACTACGCAGGTGACGAAGAAGACGCCATAGGACGGTTCGTTAGGAAGGCGATGGTTGCGACACCAAAAGCCATCCATGATTACAACCTCAAAATGGCGATCAAAGATCGAAATAGCGCGGTAATGGAGGCCCTGTTAAAATGTGACGTGGGAGAATAACAAAATATGTAAATTTCTGTAGGTATATTATTTTATTTTAGTCCCAAATTATTTTATAATTGTAATCGTTGGCACGGATATCCGGAGCGGTCATGCTCACAGAAAGGTGTTGTCTAGCGGCGGTGTTGTGTGTCGGGTCGCCATCTTCCCTCAAAAATGGTTGAGGAAGGCGATGGCTGGCACATGCGTCAACTCGTGAACGGGTGCTGCTAGAGGATACTGGTCTGCTTTGGATGCTGGTGCTAATGACATTAACGGAAAAAAAATAAAAAAAAAAAACTTTGAACACAGCCCTGGCAAGAGACCAGAACGCACGTGTTCCCGAAGGAAGGCGGGCTAATCTCTCGCCAATTCTGCCGATATGCTCCGACTTCGCTCTTGCGATTACTCTTTTGAAGGACCTGGAGGCAAAGTTATATTTCTTTTTGAGATCGCTGGTATTTAAATCCTTAGATGCCACTGAATCGGCCCAAGCTTGGTAACGCTCTCGTTTATGGCCAGAGGCCATTTTACAAGAGCGACCAAACCAGGGCTGTGACCTGCCACCGATGGGCACTGTAGAATATGGAATAAAGAGTTCCATACCCTGAAGCACTACATCAGCAACATAGTCAGCAGTGACATCTGGATCATCCGGCAAGAAGCAAACTTGCCCCCATGGGTAGGATGCAAAAAAGGACCGCATCCCGTCCCAATCTGCTGACCTATAGTGCCACACGCGACGACAACCTACAAAACGGGGTCGAGTTGGGCGTGTAACCGGCACTGAACTCCGGATCAGGCAGTGGTCCGACGATCCGAGGGGAGCGTTAACGGATACTGTGTAGTTGTCCGGGTGAGAGGTCAGCAGAAGGTCCAACAGGGAAGGTGTATGATCATCCACATCTGGGATTCGCGTAGGCGAGGTGACCAGTTGTGTCAGAACATACGCTAAAGCGAAGTTGTGAACAGATCTCCCCGCATGATCGGTGGTGCGTGAACCGAGCCATTCGGCGTGGTGGGCGTTGAAATCACCAAGTATCACGATCTCTGCGGTGGGGATCTGCTCAAGCACGGAATCTGTAGCCATCTGTAGGTGCTCCACGAATCGATCTATTTCGGCATTACCGTTGATATGGGACCTATAAAGGCACGCGTAGATACGCGGATGGTCATCGCAGTCTACGCGCAACCAAATGTCAGATAGGCCCCGTCCTTCAAGGCTGCTGAGACGACGAGCACAGATATCCTCTCTGACGTAAAGACACACCCCCGCCCGCGGCAAAAAGGAATGTTCCAGTTTGTACCCAGGGTATGTGAGGAATGAAGTGTCTGCCGGAGAGCATATCTGTGTTTCGGTCAAAAAGAGCAAGGCCGGCTTAGCAGTCTCCAGATGGTAGTGGACATCGTTCAGGTTAGAACAGAGACCACGTATGTTGCAAAAGTCTACGGCTAGCGTGGTGTGGGGTGACTTAAGCCTCCTGCTTCGTTTACCTCGAGCAGCAGGAATAGGGTTGAGCACGGTTTTGCCCCCTCCAGAATACGCAGGGCAGCCCGAGCATCCACCTTCAGGTTCAGGTCCTGGAGGTGGATGCTCGGAGGGATTCTCCAGCGATTTCACGGCTAGTACCCTCCTGGAGTAATGTCTCTTGAAACTGTGCCGCCATATTCCTTTGGGGGGGGGGGGATCGGGCCTCCGGGTCTCCCACAAATCGATCGAAACGCAATGGCAAAGCCACTACTTGACGTCGATATCATGTGGGAGAGTGGTACTGCCCCGGTCGTGGCGGCCCATTCACTGTAGCCCGTAGAGCTACAGCGCGGCTATACCACTAGGGGACGCAACTAATGAAATTTTTAGCAATACATAGGTGGAGCCGCCAAAGCGGGACTGCGAGGGGCGAAGCCCTACGCCTATTAAATGGACTGTAATACAAAGAATTACATGTGATTTCTGATAAACACTATCAATATGCACCAACCTTGCTACTGCATCCAGTCTCTCACGCCGGCCGGCAGGTCTTCGAGTTGATGATGAGCACACGGAATCACATGTATGGCTAAGCTCCAATAGAAACTGCGGTATATACACAAGTAGCGGATTTCACAAAACATGTACTAATTTAATTTTGTTGATTAGCGAGCTTGACAGCGATTATTTTTGATTTTGAATATGCGGAGCGCGTGTTAGTTTTGAACTATCTTCTTCTACTAGCGTTTGACGGCGACTGACAGACGTCATCGACGATGGGTCGGTGCATCTCCTTCAAGTGCATTATCGTATGAAATCACATGAAAAGGTAGTTTTAAGAAATGCCAATAGATGGCGTAAACATTCCACCCGCCCTTAAAGGGTCACCTTTAAATGACAACCATAAAGGGAAGGAACATTAAAATTACAGCGAAGCTCTTACATAAGCGAGCGATACGTCACGGTGCGCATATCAGATGCGTGTAGCAGATCCCAAACAGGACATGAGAAATGCCAATGAAATAAAGCGGAAATTGAAATATATAGATATATGCGTATTATTTGACAGTTAAAATAAATTAAATTATTATAAATATAATATAACTGAGTAAAATATGTAGATGCGCAGGTGAGTTTACTGTCGTGGTAGTGGGCATAGACGAACCACTGGACGAAGGTAGACACCCCTTGCGGTTCTAACAGTACAAACGCGGACAACGCCGTCCTTTGAGGGATGCACCTTTTCTACGATCGCTAATGGCCAAGCGAGAGGCGGATCATTGTCATTTATGAGAATTACGACGGTACCAGAAGCGATTGGTACAGAATGATCGTGCCATTTTTGCCTAACCTGTAACCCATGTAAATACTCGAGCCGCCATCGCTGCCAGAATGACTGCACTAATTTGTCTAATAGCGAGTGTCTATGGAGCAGATTCATATTATCTGAAGCTACTGTGGGTGCGGGTAATGAGAATAACGGTGCGGTGTGCAAGAAGTGACTCGGAGTCAAAGCTGTTGGCTCGGTGGGGTCAGAGCTCAGAACGGTTAGGGGTCGTGAATTAAGCACGCACTCTACCTGCGCAAGCACAGTGATGAGCTCGTCATACGAGAGCAACTGCGTTCCGATTACTCGGTATAAATGCGTTTTTATGGACTTGATCATGCTCTCCCAAGCGCCACCTTTGTGGGGCGAATCAGGACAAATAAATGACCAGCGAATGCGACTTTCGGCGAGTTCATGTTCCAGTTTACTGCGGTACTCATTATTTAAGAAGCGATATAAATCACGAAGGTACCTATCGGCACCCTTATAGTTCGTCCCATTGTCCGAATGCAGGACTTGGACAGGGCCACGGCGACTGAGAAAACGTTTAAGTGCGGCGATGAAACTGGGTGTGCTTAGGTCTCTAGCTACTTCAATATGGACTGCTCTCGTCGTTAGGCATGTAAACAGAGATAGGTATGCCTTTTCGCTGCGGACACCGCGACGACGTACGGGTACATATGCAATCGGTCCTGCAAAATCACAACCTGTCTCAGAAAATGATTTAATGGCCTGACGCGTGCGACTTTCAGGCAAATCAGCCATTAGTGGATATGTAGGACGTGGTTTGAGCCTAAAACAGGGGGTGCACAAATGGACGCGATGCCTAACAACTCGACGCGCGGAAAGAATCCAATACCTTTGACGAAGAAGCGACATCAATAGTTCGGGTCCAGCGTGTAGGTTTTTAACGTGATAATAATCAATAAGCAGATCGACCACATGGTCGCTGCGTGGTAGAACAACCGGATGCATTTGCGTATAGTCTAAGCCCGAATTGCTTAAACGGCCGCCAACTCGAATTAAACCGTTATTGTCAATAAAAGGGCTTAGTTTGCGGAGCGCGGGAGATGTCATTACATTATTGCGAATATTATTTAAATCTTCTGCAAAATATTTTGCTTGCACGGCGCGTAATAATTTATTTTCTACAAACTGGAGATCATCAGCTGTTACCGTAATGGAGCCACTTCGGGCTAACAGCATGGCGAATCTACAAACGTAGACTAAAATGCGAAGAACCTTACTCCAAGAAGAGAATCGTAAGGCTGTATTATAAATAATACAATATCTGGGAGGCACACAAACAGCATGAGACAGCACCTTCTGCTCGGGTATGTCATCGAGGGGTTGACTGTCGAGTTCGTGGAGAGGCTACTGAGACGGGTGTAGTATAGCCCATGGAGGTCCTTGAGACCAAAGCGGATGCGAAATTAATTTATGCGGAGAGACGCCTCGTGACAGGCAGTCAGCTGGGTTTTCAGTTCCAGCCACGTGATAAAAACATTTTGCTGAGATGTTTTCGGTAATTTGAACCACGCGATTGGCAACGAAAGTCTGCCACTTGTGTGGCGAGCTCTTAATCCAATAAAGCGCTACTTTGGAATCTATGAATGCGAATATTTCCATGGAGAAGCGGTGAGCGAAATGGTCATGAATTGCGTGAAGCAGCTTAGATAGCAAGACTGCTCCGCAAAGTTCAAGTCTAGCGATAGACAGCGGTTTAGACGGTGCAACCTTAGACTTTGCGCAGGCAAGGCGTATGGTATTACCGTTGACAGAACTGACATGAAGATATACGACCGCACCAAATGCATTTTGGCTTGAATCTGAAAATCCTAAGAGTGTAACTGTACAGTTTTTTACTACTCCTAAATGACGTGGGATGCGCAGCTCGTTAAGAGCTGGCAACTCTAAGCAAAACTGGTTCCACAACTTTATTATATTTGGGGGCGGCGTATCATCCCATCCTATATTAAGCTGCCAAAGCTGTTTCATGAGAAGTTTGGCGTAAAGCACTGTGGGCGCAACAAAGCCCATAACGTCCCACAGGCGCGCGATGGTTGAAAGAATTGAACGCTTAGTACAAATGCTGCAGTCGGGGGGTGAGATTAAAAAATAAAATTCATCAGTATGCTTCGACCAATGGAGACCTAATATTTTATGTTGAGCGGATTTATCAAATTCTATGTCGGTAGACAGTTTATGAAACGCGGGTATGTTTTTTAAAACTAAGTCAGAGTTGCTATTCCACTTTACCAATTCCCATTGAGCCCCTTTAAATAAATTAATGAGCTGATCAGCTGCAATTACCCCTTCTTCTTCCGACATCAGTGAGAAAACAATATCGTCCATATAGATAGACGAGGATGCAATTTCACTAGCTAGCGGGTACTTATAACCGTCATCGGCAATCAGCTGCTGCACTGTACGTAACGCGTGATAGGGACTTGATTTTAAACCAAAACATACGCGATCGAACCACAGCATCATCAATGGTTCTTGCGGGTTGAATCTATAAAGTATGCATTGAAAACGGCGATCACATTCACGGACTGCAATTTGCAGAAATTGTTGTCGACAATCAGCTGTTAAGGCGACCGCGAAAAGACGAAAGTTTAAAATTATTTTAAATAAATGACCTTGAAGGTTTGGTCCGTGATGCAAAATATGATTCAAAGCAACACCTGTACTTGTCTTGCAACTGGCGTCTAAGACAACGCGGAGACGTGTCGACGTCTTGTCCTCACGAATTACTCCGTGGTGCGGTATCACGTAAATTGGCGCGAGTTCAGAGCGAATATTAGGAGGTGCGGGTGAAATATAATTATTCTTCAAATAATCTTTTATAACGTTATCATAAGCTGATCTCAGCGCGGCGGATGATTCAAGTTTTTTCTCGAGACACAAAAAGCGTCGTCGGGCGGTTTCGTAGGAATTACCTAATAAATATATATCGTCGTTGAATGGCAGTCCGACTGTGTATCTGCCAGTAACGGGATCGCGGGTTGTAGTATTTTTATAAAAATCTTCGCATTCAGCGTCAGTGGGGCTTAAAACTTGCGGCGCGTTAGGAGGCTCTTCGAGCTCCCAGAACTTTTTCATCAAAACGTCCATATCTTGATCTTGTACGTGTACAAAGCAACATGTTAAAGCCTGGTGATTATTTATAGTAGGTACGGAACCCATGAGAACATATCCCAATACCGTATGTAAAGCTGGCGGCACCGATGCAGCTTTAGAGGCGCGAACTACATCAGGAAGTAGTAAGCAAGAGAAAAGAGGCGCGCCGATCAGTATGTCTACCTTATCAGGCGTACCGAACGTTTCATCGGCGAGCGGTAGATTTTTAAAGTATGAAATGACTGAGGGGTCAACCATGGCGCTAGGAAGCGAGTCGGTTATCTGATCGAGAACTAACGGCGAAATATTAAATTTGACATTATCGTCAAAGCGCGAGAAAAAGTCTAAATTCACTGAACTTGAGTTAACTAATTTTTCTGTACCACCGAAACCTTTTACTACAGTACGTCCAATGTCATTAAACGGAATACCTAAAGTTTTACAAGTATTTTTTGTAATAAAATGGCTTTGCGACGCGGAGTCTAGTAGCGCACGTAAAACATGCTTATCTCCCCGACTATCATACGTAACAACTTGTGCTGTTGCTAATAGCACCGTACATTGATTATTATGTATGGTGTCGGTAACGGTCCGCGGCTGCGGAGCGGCAATGGATGTTGCGCACAGCGCGACATCTGAGCGTGTGGTCAGCGACGGCTGCATCGCTGTAGCGGCCATTGTCTCTGCGACGTTTTGACTCTCGGACGACGCGGACGCAGCCGAATGGTTAAAACACCCGGTGCGTAAAACCGGGGGGCGCGGGTTCGATTTATGTATAGAAGCGGAAGCGGGCAAGACGGGTTCAGTCCGCGCGGCGGCGCTGATAGCTGATCGAATTGGTTGTGTTTGTGTAAAATGCAACAAACTGTGATGGCGAGAGTTACACACGCGACAATTCAATTCGGACTTACAAAGTGAAACTTTATGCTTCGTACTTAAGCAATTTATGCACGCATTATTTTCCTTCACAAGGTTGAAGCGTTGTTCAGGTGACAACTTATGAAAATCTGGACACTTAAATAAATGCTGATGACATATACTTGTACATAAGCATTTATTAGATGGAGCTGGTTGCACGGTACTGACATACGTCTGGTACTTAGGCGGTTTGTTTACATAGTTTTCTTTATAGCGGGAGCGGTCACTTTCTTTATTAGATTTATATGCGGAGTTATTATTATTCGCATTACTAGAAGCGGTCGGAAAATTCGGTGTACGTTCAAGTACTTTAGTTCGGTTGGTCACAAACTGCACTAGTTCATCGAATGATGGGATTCTTGAACCCACGCTCGATTCAAACGCGCGAACTGTCTCCGAATCTAATTTTTTAAGGGCAACATGCAATATGAACAAGTCATGCATGCTATCTATTTTTAGATTATTTAAGGCTCGAACTGCGCTAACGAACTGATCATTAAAGGATTCGAGATTACTTGCGGTGGCGTTGTTTATCGGTTTGAAATCCAACAATTGGTTCATATAAGCCGATGCGAGCATTCGCTTGTCTTCATATTTATCTATGAGTGCTTGAAAAATTACGTTATAGTTTTCAGCACTAGGTGTTATACCAGAGCATACTGACTTAGCTTTGCCCGATAACTTGCCTAAAAGATAATAAAGCCTTTCAGCATCTGACAGCGATGGGTTGTCGTGTACTGTCGTCTTAAAACTGGCATAGAACAGGGGCCACGACCGAATATCACCCGCCATAATATTACCTCATAATATCTGCGTATTATTTGCATATAATCGAAATAATTTCTATCTTTTTTATTAAACACGCTGCCATACGCCATAACTTCACTTGGAGGCTATCATCTGCCTCACTTGCACGCGTGAAGATAATGGGCGGGTGGATATAAGTAAATTAGGTATAGACGGGAATCACAGATCGTATGATCCGGCTCGAAGGACCACTTATGGAGCCGCCAAAGCGGGACTGCGAGGGGCGAAGCCCTACGCCTATTAAATGGACTGTAATACAAAGAATTACATGTGATTTCTGATAAACACTATCAATATGCACCAACCTTGCTACTGCATCCAGTCTCTCACGCCGGCCGGCAGGTCTTCGAGTTGATGATGAGCACACGGAATCACATGTATGGCTAAGCTCCAATAGAAACTGCGGTATATACACAAGTAGCGGATTTCACAAAACATGTACTAATTTAATTTTGTTGATTAGCGAGCTTGACAGCGATTATTTTTGATTTTGAATATGCGGAGCGCGTGTTAGTTTTGAACTATCTTCTTCTACTAGCGTTTGACGGCGACTGACAGACGTCATCGACGATGGGTCGGTGCATCTCCTTCAAGTGCATTATCGTATGAAATCACATGAAAAGGTAGTTTTAAGAAATGCCAATAGATGGCGTAAACAATAGGATCAGAACAACACCGTATCATCCCCAAAGTAATGCGGCCATAGAAAGATGGCATCGTTGTTTCAAGGCAGCTTTAATGGCTAGGCTAGAGAAGGGTAGGTCATGGATCGACGAAATGCACACAGTAATGCTAGGTTTGCGTGCGGCACCTAGGAGTGACACTGGAGTTAGTGCGGCAGAATTATCGTTCGGTAGGACATTAAGGCTTCCTGGGGAATTATTCGACGTAAGTGACACAAGAATCACTGAAGGCGAGGAGCAAAAAAGTTTTTGTTAGAAACGATTTCGTTAGGAAATCACTGCAACCACCTTATGACAGACCGTTTCCAGTCATTAAGCGGTTGGATAAAGGGTTTATTATTCAACTACCTAACCGACAGTCACTCAGTTCAGTTGATCGATTAAAACCGGCATATGTACTCAATACGCAAAGTAGTTTAACAGTGAAAGATAATGTTAGCATATTCCCTCCTTAAAGGCCGGCAACGCATCCTCGAGACCTCTGGTGTTGCGGATGTTTGTGGGTGACGGTGATCACTTACCATCAGGTGAGCCACATGCTGGTTTGCCCTCCTATGCCATAAAAAAAAAAAAAAAGTGATAATGTATCTAATGATAAGGTCGTAGTAACCAAAGTAACACCGGAGGAAAATACTAGTTAAAGTAAGTTGTCGAGCACAGCTTCGAACATGCGGTGCACCCGTTCTGGTCGAGTCATCAGAACGCCACTTAGATTTAACCTCGATGTTAATGCTTTGTTATAGTTTTGGTATATTATAGTAGAAATATCTATTTATACTTGAGTCATATCGTAGTAAAGTCACTTAAGCATTAAACGACCAGTGCCAATCATGGGTAAAACTTTAAGTAAGGAGATAGTAATCGCTCAAAATGCCTCCGAGGGAAATCACGATTTTCACGAAAATTTCAAGTTATTTGGAGCAGTATCGATAGCAGTATTGATTATACTGGGAATAATCATTATTTACTGGTTATATAAAAGGTGCAACGCAAGGGCGAAGAATTGGGTTCACAGACAAATGAACAATAATCCATGTGTGGAAGTAGCCAATGTTACGCGAAACCCACAGCAAGTTGTATTTACGACGTAATCTGGATTCACATTGGAGCATATTATATTCGAAACTAAATATCTCAGTAGTAAACGTGAGTTTATTTCTTTGTGTATTTTGTATTGCTTGTGTTAACATAAAACTTTGAAAATGTTTTTCTTTGTGTTACCTATCTTATACGGAAATTAATATTGTTTGTATCCAGTGATAGCCGAAAAATTTTTGGCGAAAAGCCAAAAGGTCTATTGCGCTTTCGTAGATTTAGAAAAGGCCTATGATAGGGTGAGTAGGCATGAACTGTGGTCAGCGTTTTCTATGCATGGGCTGAATGGTAACCTGATCCAAGCGCTGAAATCCCTATATGAGGATTCCAGTGCTTGTGTTAGGATAAACGGGACATACACTGATTGGTTTAACATCGAAAAAGGTGTTAGACAAGGATGTGTAGCGTCACCGTGGCTGTTCAACTTATTCATGGATAATTGCTTGACAAACCTGAAAGACAGTGAAGGTGGATTAAGAATGAACGAGTTACTCATAAAATGTCTTCTCTACGCTGATGACCAAGTGATACTTGCGTCGTCAGTAAAAGAGTTGCAGGAGATAGTAAATGTTATGCATGAGGCTTTAGAAAGAAAGGGAATGAAAGTAAACGTAAATAAGACGAAATTTATGGTGTTTGAACGAGATGATAGAGTGACCGATTGCAATATTGTGATTGGAGGTGAAAAAGTGGAACAAGTGAAAGAGTTTGTATACTTGGGATCCATGTTTACAAAAGATGGAGAGTGTGAAAGTGATATAGAAAGGAGAGTGAATGCTGGAAACATGGTTAATGGAGCATTGCACGCGTTTATGAACAGTCAGAAGGTGTCTAAGAAGGCTCGTCTGGCTGTTCATGGGGGAGTGTTGGTTCCGACACTAATGTATGGGAGTGAAAGTTGGGTATGGCAGAAAAAGCATGAAAGTAGAATAAATGCAGTGGAGATGAGAGCATTGAGAAGCATGATTGGAGTCAAACGGAGTGACAGGATAAGGAATAGTGTGATAAGGGAATGATGTGGTGTGAATGAGGATGTAGTGACCAATCGAGAAAGGTATGTTAAGATGGTTTGGACACGTAGAGAGAATGAATGAAATGAGATTGACTAAACAGGTATACGTGGGAGAAGTGGATGGAAGTGTTGGAAGGGGAAGACCTAGGCGAACGTTCCGAAATCAGATTGAAGATGTTCTGAAAAAAGGCCAGGTCAGGAGTACCCTAAATCGACGCTTATGTATGAAAGGATTGATGAGTGTAGATGAAGCGAAAGAGATATGTAAGTATCGTAGCAAGTGGAAATCTGTGGTCTCTGCCTACCCCTATGGGAAAGAGGCGTGATTTTATGTATGTATGTATGTATCCAGTGACACCTACATGTAGTATACTAGTAAAATTCATATTGAAAAGATGTTAGTCAATAAACTAAAGCGATTATAATTTGATGTAAAACGAGTAATATAAGTTGGTATCAGTATCAGTAACACATTATATTAGCAAAAATGCAAATTTTCAAGAATAGTCTTAGTTGAGTTACTGTTTCTTAGTATATGTTATTTGCATTAAATACTTTTATCGGAAAGAGGTACGAGATAATAGCTACTACAACTCAACTATGTTGTTTAGACTTGTAATGTGAGCGTCATGTTTCGTATAGTTAGTTAGTACCTATAGCGTAGGGGAGGGGAGGGGAGGGGAGGGGAATGCACTCACCCGCCTGGAGCGCGGCTCGTGGCGCGTGACGGCGACCACGTCGGGGTCCATCTGGTCCACGAACACCTCCGAGTAGCCGGCGCGGGCCAGCTCCAAGTGCAGCTCGTTCAGTGCGCGCTTGGCGGCCACGATGCCGGTGTCGGCGGTCACCGCCAGCGGCGTGCCCTCCTCACCCCACGCCGCGTACTGCCGCGTCTCGTCCACCACGTGCACCTGCGGACCGAGCGGAGTCAGCGCGGCGTCGGGGGGCGGAAGGCGGGCGGGTGGGGGGAGTCAGGCGGGGGCACTCACGTGGTGCGGCACCAGCTCGTCGTACCCCCGCGTGGAGCCAGTGGCGCAGCACGCCATGGCGACCAGCGCGGCGCACGGCGCCAGGTCGAGCGGGCTGCGCTTCTCCACGGGCGAGGGGTTGTCGTGCGTCAGGTCCAGCAGCATGGCGTGCGCCACGCGGGGCACAGCGGCGCGGCGCGGGGCACGCGGGAACGCGCCCACCGGCCGGCCCCCGAACCGATGCACCAGCCGGCCCTGCTCGTGCGCATCCCACGCGCTCTGCGCCTCTGTAACGACACACACACACACGTGACTAGACCCGCGCCGGCGGACGGGGATGCGTCCCCGCGAGCCCCCGCACACTCACCGCGGACGAGCGACGTGATGCCGAGTCGGTTCACGAAGATGTTGTCGACGGCGTCCGAGTTAGTGAATAGTTCCGCGACCACGTACAGGTCCGGCTTCACGTTGCGCGCGCAGTCCAAAAGATATTCCGCCACCTGCACAGAAAGGGGCGGGTCGAGACCGGAGAGCGATGCGGGATGCGGGGGATATGCGGGAGTGGCAAAACTCACGTGAAGCGGCGTCGAGTGGCAGTTGTCGAGGCGCAGGCCGTCGAATATCTCGGCCGTGAGCTCGACGTACTCGCGCATGTGCGTCCACAGGAAGGGGCTGTCCTCCGGCTTGTCGCCGTACCTGCGAAGACGAGGCCGTCAGCGAGGGGAGGGACGGTGGCGTGGCGGGAGGGGGGCCGGGGGGGTCCTCACCTGAGCTTGACGCTGTCCCCCCAGGCGATGAGCTCGCGGCGCAGATAGACTCGGCCGGCGGCAGCGCGCGCCGCGAAGTCCTGCAGCGGGTCGGCCGCCATCACCCACCCGTTATGCGCCATGCAGTAGGCGCCCGCCTCGCTGTACAGCGCCGCCTCCACCTCCGCCAGCGAGCTGGTCTCCACCTCCAGCGCCCACGTGAAGTATCTGCGCAGGGACACATGTGACAGTGACACTGCAACTGGCGGCATGCGGCAGTGCCACTTTGCCCGAGAGCAGGGGACTCACCTCGGCACGAGCGGATGGCGCGCGCTCACCTCGGCGACGCGCGGCCCGTCCGCCTGCAGCCGCTCGTACCTGCAACAAGGCGACTTGCTTAGGTGGTTTTCCTCTTATATAAAAAATCGCTCGCAGGCTATTGTCATTAATAACTACATATCTAGTTGGTTTTCTGTTCCCAGTGGCATTTCCCAGGGATCATTGCTTGATCCCCTTCTATTTTTGATATTTATTTATTTTATTTTATTTTATCAATTAATGACATAACCATTGCTTCGGTAATAGTCAACTGCTTTGCTTTGCTGACGATATGAAAATCTTCAGAGTCTAATGAGATGATGATATTACTAAACTTCAGTCTGATCTTTCAAGGCTGGATGGTTATTGTGTTCCCAACAAACTTGACCTTAATCTACCTAAATGTTCCGTAGTTACTTTTACTCGTAAAATTAATGCAACGCCTGTTCGGTAAACTAACAATCGGTTTTTGAACGCGCGGACGCGAATCTTGTTGTCCGTGTTATCTGTGATGGATTTGTGAATGTGTGCGTGCGGCCGATGAGGGTGACGGTCGCCTCGTTTGGAATGAGTTCAACTGGCAGGCTATTCGCGCGAGGACATGTGTCAAAATCGAAGCACGCAGAGTGCATCAAATTGAGGTCGCGGCGATCTGGTGAATTAGAGCAGCGGACTGCTATATATATTAAGTGACGATAAACATTGGTGTTTTGTGTGTGACTGTTATTTTGGACGCCAGGCGTTCAGTGTTAGTGAATGGGCGAGCAACGGATTGCTGTCGGCGGGCTACTTTACCATCGAGACCAAGGGACGTATCCTAATCTAATTCCTGTTAAGTAAGCTGATTGATCAATTCTCTAGCTGTAGGGTGTTTAGCGATAAGTCCCTTCCGACGGAGCGACTAGCACGTCGTCCGAAGGTAGGTCGTTCCCGCCATTTTATACCCACGTGCCTAATAGCACATATTTTATTTATTTTATTTATATTTATTGACAGACATCAAAAAAGGTCCATTACTAATAATAATACATGCACATAATAAACAAAATTACAATTAGTCAAAATTATACATATCAAATTAAATTAAATAACTCAGTACAATTTCTTAGTGCTCAACATCTTAGAACAAAATTTCAAAAATGTATGACTGACACATGTTATGGTTTTGACAAGAGCATTGCCAGATCTAAAAAGTGAGTCTCTAAATCTGGCAATGCGATGCCGTATCAGTCCATCAAGAGCCGGCACGCGAGCTTTACCGAAAATCGCAGAGGCACTGCAATACCGCGGGAGGCGAAACAAGATGCGAAACGAATCGTTGTATTGCACTTTGAAAGTGCGGTAACTTTCAGCTTTATAGCTAAACCATAAATGTGGCATATTCAGTGACGTACAATATGTTTTAAATAATAAAATGTTCGCCTCCCGTGAGCATTTATTAAATCTTCTTCCCAGCATGTTCGCTCGAACGGCAAGAGATCGTCTCTCTCTGTCAATGTCATGGTCGTCTCTCAGGTCACTGGTGATTATGTGACCCAGATATTTGAATGAAGTAACATATCTCAGAGTATTGCCGTCCAAGTAAAGTGGTAGGGGAGTTTTGTCATATATCGGCTGGTGTCTTCCTGTGACATTCCAGGAGCCCAGTCGAATACGCCACGACACCGTGCTAAAGTTTGGGACCACGGGGATTGAAAATGATGCTCTTTGCCAGTCAGTCTTGAGCTACTGTGGTACTGTTTGGGGAGGAACATTTAAAACTTACCTCTTACGTGTAGAGCGATCTCAACGGGCTGTACTAAAGGTCATGTTATCAAAACCTTTCAGATACCCAACTAAACAACTATATACTGATGCCAAAGTTCTTACCGTAAGACAGATATTTATTTACAAGTCAATATTGAAGACTCATTCTAATACAGTTTTTGATCCTCATAAATACCAAACAAAACGTCGCAAAGATAGAATAGTGGTTCCACCTATCCTATCATCCGAGTATGCAAAAAGACATTATTGCTACTTGGGCCCATACTTATATAGAGAAATTAGTTCACGTATAAATATTTATCCACTAACGTTACAAAAATGCAAGAAAGTTTTGAAAGAATACCTGTTACAACTGAATGCTGAAACTGAAGACTTATTGGTCAGACTAAGTTAAAAAAAAAAAAAAAAAACGATCTAATAAATAATAACTATTTTACAATAAGCTAATTCAATGAAATAAATAACAACACTAACACACACAATTAAATATAATGTTCCAACACTCCCTCACCTTATGCACTCACACACACGCACACACACACTGAAACGCTGACTCACCCTCTCGCAGCAATCACAAATTTTTATTTACGGAAATACACTCACTTACACATCCTCACAAGCGTCAGTTATCTCTGAAGTTGGTATCCTCCTAACCTATGGTTTTAGTATATTTTTATCACTCTTTAAGTTATTTCAAGTAAAAATAAATATAGATCTATATTACATTTAGAATATATGGATAGATACATATGATCACTTCACCCCTACAAACAATTATTTCACCGTAGACACACGCACAAATTCGCATATACCAATTTATTTTTTATTTATTTTTCTTATATTGTATCTATCAAATT
Organism: Plagodis dolabraria; assembly: GCA_963854805.1. Classification (NCBI taxonomy): domain Eukaryota; kingdom Metazoa; phylum Arthropoda; class Insecta; order Lepidoptera; family Geometridae; genus Plagodis; species Plagodis dolabraria. The sequence goes on along the minus strand of OY978443.1, from coordinate 36,947,556 downwards.
AATTTAAAAAAATATTATAAACATGTATATTATGCAAACACCGTATCAGCATCCATTACTTTATAGAAACGGTCATAAATAATATTACTCGTCAAAATTAGATTTGTTAATCTTTTAATGGTTCCTCTATTCATGTACCGGGCAATATCAAGCTGACAGCGTTGCGGCAGCGGCGATGCTAGAAACTGGTTACGTTCATTGTTTACTTTACGTATGCACATTAAGCCTAAACAATTCATACTTTAATGTGACCACAATAAAGACGAGATTGTTTCTGCAAATGTTGTTATCTGTCCTAGTGGACGATCGGGGTTTTGTGAGTTATGCAGTTTAGTGCTGTTGTTAGCTTGTATAGCCTATATGTATAATTCATTATTCTGATTACTATAGTGAGTGTAGTAAGATGTATGACGTGATGGATGTCAAGTATATTGATTTAAAAACACTTGCCTAGGTATGTAAAAACTACTAGGACTGTTACTGCACTGGACTGGAGGAAGACATTGACAACTGTAACACAGGTTCGACCTAGCACAGTTTGTCAATGTGAATAACTGTACTGAGATTGGATCACATACTCATAAAATAATAAAATTGTAAACGTATAGTTGTAATGTATTGTGTTATTTTTATGAAATAAAATATTTGTATTATTTGTATTTGTATTTGAAAAGGGCCCCTGCCCAAACAACGCCATCATCTTATTTGCTCCAACAGAAAATACTACAAGAGTGTAACGTCGCGTCGTTAGAGACTGGGAGTCCTACATGACTCAAAGTTACTCTTTGATAAACACGTTGATGCTGTAGTTTCCAAAGCCTCAAAAACAATGGGCTTTGTCATGAGAAGTTCGGCTAGTTTTAGTCGCGCTAAAACTTTCAAAGTACTCTATTGTACATTTGTGCGAAGCATTCTTGAATATGCATCCCAGGTTCGGAACTCCCGTTACAACATATATATAGATAGAATAGAAAGAATTCAAATTAAATTTATCAAATATCTCTATTTTAGGTAAAAAAATCCCTACAAGTATTTCAATAATTATGATGAACTCTGCAAAAAGTGTCATTTTCTTCCACTATATAAAAGACGTGAAATTGCCGACCTACCTTTTCTACTAAAAATAACTACAAATAAATTCGATTGTCCTGAGCTGATAAGCAAAATTTCCATTAACCCCCCCTTTCAAATCACTCGATGTAACCCCTCTATTTGTACTCCCACTGTAGGAACAAACTACAGACAAAATTGATTTCTATGGCGAGCTAGTAACCAATTCAATAAAATCTGCAGACATAATGATCTGGATCTATTTTGTATGAGCGTAAACTCAGCCAGACAACGGTTCAGTACTAATTTCTTCAGAGGTGATATTTAAACTCTATTGTAAGTGAATTTTGATATTATTAGTTAAGTATCATATTTCGTTTTCGAGGTATTTTTTCTTTAAAATATCATAAATAACTTAGTATTTAAGATATTTTTTTTTTTTTATGCTTGATAGGTTAGCCTTTGACCACTATCTCACCTGATGGTAAGTGATGATGTGGTCGAAGATGTTGTTCAGGCTAACCTAGAATTACTGGCTCTCAAGGACAGCTGCCGGAACACACCGTTAGGTGCTTGGCGACAGATTTTCAACTTGAGGGTGGTAGCTAGCCAGGCGGGCATTCGCAAAGTGCCCTACCACCATTGAAAAATGTATAAGTTACTTGAGCTCTACTCCGGAGAGTGGCGAGGCGAGGCGAGGCGAGGCGAGGAGAGGTCCCTTACCGCATGCCGGCGATCACGTTGTCGACTGCGGCCCGCAGGTGGTCGCGCATCGCGTCGGCGGCCGCCTCGTTGAGCTGCTCGAGCTTGCGCTTCATCTCCTCGCAGCACTTCTTCAGCCGCGTCTCCTCGTCGTAGCAGTCCGACCTGCGCAACAAACTCGAGTCAGCGAGGAGAACGCCGAGGGGTCTCTCCCCTAAGGGGAGGGAAGGGGACGCACCTGTATACATTGTACGAGTGAAGCGCGCGGTCCATGTCGACGGTGGCATGCAGCCGCCGAAACTGCGGGTCCGGAATCAGCTTCAGCTCCTCGCTCTCCTCTTCCGTGGGCCCCTTCACGGGTGGCACCCTGCCGGAAGATACCAGTCAGTATTTGAAATCAGAACGCTCCTATGCCGTTCGTCCATTCTTGTCGTATTTCGTTATCCCCTTTATAAATAACCACTATTTGAAGTAGAATATAGAACACAATGTTTGCGTATTCAAGTGTGGGTCTCGTGGCGGGCGAGAGAGAGCGAGGAAGAAGGAAGCGAGTAGAAGAGGAGACTCACTTGTTGCGGGCGAGGTAGTAGAAGCGCTGCACGAGGTCGGTCACGTTGCACGTGTACATCTCGTGCAGGCGGGCCTCGGGCACCAGCTGCGTCACCAGCAGGTGTCGGACGGACTGTCGGAGTGAGACAACACGAGAGTACCATCAGTGAGGGTCGGCGAGTGGCGAGTGGCAGGGGCGAGAGGAGACACTCACCTCGAGGTGGTCGTTGTGCGTGACCGCGGCGGGCACTCCGCGCGACTCGAGGTGCCCGCGGGCCGCGTCGGCCGTCAGCCTCGCCAGCAGCGCGTCGAGCAGCGCAGCGGGCCGCAGGTGCGGGCAGTTGGCGCAGTTGTAGGTCGCCTCGGGGTGCGTTTCCAGCCAGGGCGTCTCGTTGGCGGTGTGGTTCAGCACCACGTCGCAGATGGACAACATCTGTCACGGGAAGGACCAACTTTAGCGGGGAACGAACGGCGCTCACTCACCTTCCAGGGCCGCTTCTACCATTCACCGAACTTTATTTTTTCTTTCCGGTCACGACACTTGAGAAGGCCAAAGTTGATTATGCGGTACCAATTTTGTATGTCATCATTTTTATACTGGCGTGGTTTACTTGATTTGTAATTGTTATAGTCAGTTCGCGCATGGACACAGTCCGTTTAGCATTTAAACAAACATTATACTTTTTTTTTAACAAAGATACATGTTTTTCTAAATATGATTACAAGCACTACCGCTTGCTAAGCAAAAATCATATTTAACAAATTATTGCAGCACCAATTGTATGCCCCGGGCGGGATATTGTGCTTCAATAATTTGTTAAATATGATTTTCGCTTAGCACGCGGTAGTGCTTGTAATCATATTTAGAAGAAAAAAAAATGATACTTTTATTTGTACATCTCGTACAAAATACTTTTTTTACATTAAATAGTAAGAGACAGTACACTTTAGATGGACTATTATTGGAGAAAGTAGCTGAAATAAGGGACATGAGGGTTGTATAATACCTATAAGAGCCCTACCGTGAAAACAACGTTATTTAAGTCTTTTGTTCGTAGCCACTTAAGAGTATTGCCCGAGCATTTGGAATCCCCACTATGATTGTCATACACAAAGAATTGAACGAATTCAAAAGCGGTTTTTATATTTTATGACTAGATGGTTAGGCAAGAGAAGTGGGCTAACAGATTATGGACAAAGCTGTATGGTAGTACCTGATCTCGCCTCTTTGTACAAATTGTTAAATGGTCACATAAATACCCCTGGTATCTTAGCATTGATTAAATTTGTTATCCCAAGGCCTTCTTTTCGGCCCCATACATATAATTTTATCGATACGAAAGGTCACAGAACGAAATTGGGTAAATATAGCCCGCTAAGGAGAAGGGGTCGGTTGAGTGGCCTTCCCTCCGGACCTCGGTATCGAGTAGACGTGTGCTTAGTTTTTATTTTTCTTTTTTATTCATATTAAATAAAGTTTTACATAAAAGTATTCTTGAGACTGAGGAGATACACCCACAACTGCACCTGAGAACTGAATGGAACAACAGTGGCACACTACGGCACTAAGCAAGTAAGAATCGATAGAACAACACACGCGCATTCATTGAGTAATAGCACACAGATAAACACCCGTACGCTGCGCTAGTGTGCTTGTATATGCCACCTTTGCGTATATTGATTACTTAGTGGGCGGTTATTCATACTTCCTTGCAATTGCTGTACGCCTGGTACTAGTTAGTAGTTCAAAACAGTGACGCGGTGTTTTATTCAAAGTACATGTTATAATTAGTTATTTATTTTCTTGAAACATTTAATGGAAAATGCCACTCAAACGTACTCCACCTAAAACTGAATCACCGCTTTCATTTAAAACGCCTTTACGATATGCGTCTGACTCTAACACCTCAGAATCGCAAAAACATGAACCTGGAAACAGTGCAGCGCCGTCGATAAGCATTACGTCGTCAGACCACTTTCCGTTAGTTGTGGACTGTGATTTTGATGTTATCATTCCCAAGACAATGTGGGACACTAATAACGATAGCATACGAAACGGACAAAATCATGTTTGGGGTAATAGAAGCCGGGACCAAATAGTATTATATACAAAATTATGTGATAAAAATTTGGGTGAATTAATTAATGATTATGACAAGATCTTTTGTAAGATGGAATGTGGTGTGAAAGACTCTTTATGTGTATGTACAGATCACTTTATATGTATTGATAATTTTTACTCGGACATTGTCAAAACGTTGCAGCTAGCTGCAGCGGATACCTCGGAAATTAAGTGCAATAGAAAATATGAAAAAATAATAGGCTGGAATTTTCACGTCAAGCACGCGCATGCTAAGGCAAGAGAAATGTTCTCTTACTGGGTACAGTACGGTAGGCCACGGTCGGGTTATCATTATGAAAACATGACTGACTCACGCAGAGAGTATAAAGCAGCTCTTAAATATGTACGTAAACATCAAGATAACATCAAACTGGACATGCTGACCCGGCATCATTCAAATTGCAATTTTATTGATTTTTGGAAAGAAACCAAAAAGTTAGAACATAGACGTTGTATACCTGTTAGCATTGAAGGGGAGAAAAATAAGAAAAGCATAGCAAACATATTTCGTAAGCATTTCCATGCTAACAAGGGACAGAGCAACACGTCCAATAACAATGTTCGTCGGGGCTCGGAATCTTGCCACGTGACGGTAACACCGAAACAGATTGAAGTTATTTTGAGCGCGGCATATAATGAAGCGCGGCAAGTCTCCGGGTCACGACGGCCTCAGCATAGAGCATTTATTATTTTCGGGTCAGCATATATGTCAGATGTTGGCGCGGCTTTTTAATCTCTGTATGAGACACTGCTACTTACCGGATGAACTTATCCGGACGCTTGTCGTGCCCATCACGAAGAACAAAACTGGTGATATCTCGAGCGTGGCAAACTATAGGCCTATCTCACTGGCTGCAATTGTGGCCAGAGTACTTGAAAGAGTGATCCACACCTACCTCAGTAAAATAGATATAGATGATGGGCAGTTCGGTTTTCGTCCGCAAGTTTCTACTGACATGGCAATATTTTCCCTTAAGCAAGTTGTTCATTATTACACTCAACGTGACACTACAGTATACGCTTGTTTTTTAGACCTAAGTCGTGCATTTGACACCATTAATCACGACTTATTATGGAGAAAAATGCAAGATACAGAGGTCCCACCTGAGGTTGTTGGTCTTCTGGCGTACTGGTACGCTCACCAGACTAATAACGTCAGGTGGGACTCCGAGCTGTCCGATGGATACCAGTTGGCCAGCGGGGAGAGGCAGGGCGGGGTCACTTCTCCCGATCTGTTTAATCTCTACGTGAATGACTTGATCGTGGAGCTGAGCAGAACCCCGGTTGGGCTCAGGTTAGATGGTAGATATGTCAACAACCTGAGCTACGCTGACGATATGGTTCTGCTCAGCCCCTCTATCAAGGGCCTCCGAAAGCTAATTGGTATCTGTGAACAATTTGCGCATGAACATGATATGACTTACAATACCAAAAAAACGGAGATGATGATATTTAGGTCGGGGAAGGGACCGGAATTTATGCCAGAAATCTGTATCGCTGGACAGCCGATAGCCGTAGTGAATAAATTCAAATACCTTGGTCATATCGTAACCTCCAATCAGTCAGATGACGGAGACATAGAGAGACAAAGGCGATCTCTTTGTGTGGTAGGCAACATGGTTGCCAGAAAATTTTATAAAGCGGCGCCTGACGTGAAAATTACACTATTTAGGTCTTTCTGTCAGACATTTTACACATGTCAACTTTGGACTAAGTACACCAAGAAAGCGCATCACGGGATACGTGTGGCATACAATAACATTTTCAGGCATCTTATGGGCCTGAAATGGTATTGCAGTGCATCTGAAATGTTCACTGTATCCCGTGTAGACTCATTCAACGCTATACAGCGCAAAAGGATAGCATCGTTCATGTCAAGGGTTGACATGTGTAAAAATCTAATCATTAGAAGTTTGGCCGATAGACTTACGCAGACTGCAATGTAAAAGCACTGGGTTGCTATTGTGACCTGAGTAACAATGTATTAATATTTTTTTTTTCTTTTCTTTCTTGTTTTTATTAATGTATTTTTTTATGTCGAATTTTTAATCTATTTTTATTTTTAAATTATTCTTAACAATGTAATTTATGGAACCCAGAGTCTGAAATAAAGAGCTATTATTATTATTATTATTATTATTACAAGAGCGCGAAGGGCAGCTTACCTAAGCGGAAGCGTGCAGACACTGATGATGTTACCAAGGGCGAAGTCATGGATATGTTCAAAAAGTTACGGGAGGATCATGAGGCAAATTTTTCAGCTTTACTACAATCGAACAATGAGATAAAAACAGCATTGGACTTTATGACTGCTAAATATGATGATGTTGTCAAAAGAGTGGAATCCGTTGAAGAAGAAAACAAATCTTTAAACAAAGAGTTACAGGCCTTAAAAAATCAGCTGGAAACATTAAATAGGAACGCGAGATGTACCAGTATCGAAATAAGAAATATTCCTCAAGACTCAAAAGAAACAAAAAAGAATTGACGGAAATTATTAAAAACACGGCTTTAACGCTGGATATTCCTCTTGAAAATTTAGAGGTAAAAGATGTGTACAGAATCAACACAAAGCCCTCCACTAAGCCTATTATAGCTGATTTTACGACACGAGATATTTTTATTAACTCTTATAAGAAATACAATAGAGAGCATCGTGATATGAAGTTGAATACCTCAAGTATTAAAGTCGGTAGCCCGCCGAAGCCAATTTATATCTCGGAAAACCTGACCCAGAGGGATAGAAGACTATTCTATCTTGCACGCGAATTTGCGAGCGGAAATGGGTACTTATTTTGTTGGATATCATACGGCAAAATATACTTGAAAAAGTTTGAGGGTGGTGCACCAACACGCATAACATGTGAAGCTGACATTGAAAAGTTAAGAAATAAGTGACTATGGCCTGTACATTTTTATCTCTTCATGGCGTCTACACTAACTAGTTTTATGAGTTAATTACGTATTTTTTTATTAGTAGGTATGTTTTGATTTGTTAATCACGCTTCCATTCAATCAAATTCATTGAGTAATTTGAACAATAATATTAATTCAGTATTCACACAACTTGAACAAAACACGCAAAAGACACAACACACACACACACGGCTTATAATATGCCATATATATTACTTTTGTGTTTACAAAATTACCTCGTTGAATTCTTGTTTTTGATATAATACGAACAGTTTAATTATAACAAATGGTGCATTTTATGTTAATCTTGTGCCTGCGACATTCTCAAGAACTAAAAACTTGAACCAATTAAATAGATCTCTCTTGAAATATTTCTACGAAATTTGGTTCATTTAATAAAGATTTGATCCACGACTTGGATAACACAGGCGATATTAAATGTAGACGATATAATGATGCCATAAAATGTTCGGATTTTTTACAGTATGATATAAAATCACATAAAAAATTAATACGAAGAATTCACAACAACATGGACACATTACTTATATTTTTGAGCAGCTAAGATATAGATATTGACGTTTTAGTACTTAGTGAATGTTGGACTACAAAATATGCTCCACAACCCATTTATAAATACAACTTGTTTCATACAAAACATAACTTTAACTAAAACGATGGCGTAGTTGCATATGTCAAGGATAATTATACAGTAAATTGTTTCGAACAATGACCTTCTATACACAAGGACATACCACGCCATGCAAGAACAAAGCCAAACCATGGCACATGTCTCTAACTTCACCATAATGCAGCTTCAACTGCTATTTTCATACATTGCCGCTCTCACTCCAGTCCTTTACAATGTACTCGGTCTATAAGCAGTAATGTAAAACGAATAAACAGTTGAAGCTGCATATGGTGATTTTAGGAATTAAGTTGAACAGAGACTACAGTGGAGTAGCTACGGGCTGTTTTTTTTAGAGGTAATTTATATGACATTAAAAACATTTTTGTATATTACGAGTACTTATCAGATTTCGTAATGAGTAAGTAAGTGTTTTAGTGAATGCGAATTTGATAAATGAGGACCATAAAAAAACAACATTTTTAAACAATATATTCATATTTACCCAAAATAATCGGGAAACTAAGTGCCCTGGAATAAATTTAATTTATTATAAACTTGTCGTTTAGACTTAGCCTTTTTATCCAAGGCATCTTTTTGACATATATAATGTAAACGAACATCCATATATTTTTGTATAACTGCTTTGGTCAAATCATAATTGTGGCTAAACTGATCTTTTGTGTGTGCATCAACTTGTGTAAATATGTTGACATTCGAAAGAGATTTCAGTACTTTTACTGTCAAAAAGGTATTGTCATACTTTGAGCATGAACTTGCCACCGCTAAGTTTATTGTAATGTCTTATTATGTTTTCTGTTTTGGTATTTACCACAAAGACTCCCTCCGACGTATAGCATAAGCCGCCTATGTCCTTCAAATCAAATTAATTTTCTGACTATTAAATTGAATGAAATATTTACGAGAATAAATATTAATATTTGAGAAAGAGGCCATTTACAACCAAACGTAGTCATGTTTGCCGCTGTCGCAGTAACGGCTGCACATATGCGATTGGCAAACTTGAACGGTACGACTTGTGTAATATTAGTCACTACTAACCTCAATATGCGGAACAGCGGTCTTTTTTAAACTTTTAAACCCTTTAGTGGTGCAATATACATCAGATTCAAGGAAATGATCTGAGCAAATAACGCTTGAATTATTTGGTTTGTAAAATTCTTCAGATCTTTTCTTGCTACTTTATGCCAATATTCCTACATAATTTTGTGTACAGGAAAGCTGAAAAAATTGTCATCTTAATATTTGCGTAATATTTACATTATGATGAAGTACGTATTAACATTTTATTCCCGGTACACGAGGGTGGTATTACAAGCACAGTATAGCAAGCTAGTTTGGTTTACATGATGTAAGCTCAGTAGCATTATAATGACTTAAAACACCTGAAACTGAAATCGTGTCAACAGGTATTAGCTTGTAATACTAGTAATGAAACAGCTAATATTATTTCACGAATTTCGATAATATTCAACGTGTATACTTAAAAAAAACTTCTAGAAATGTGGTTACCTACGAATAGAAATGGCAAGTGAAGCATTGATTTGCGCGGGATGTTGTAGTGCTATCACTGCAAGAAATTATTTAGCCTGCTGTATATGTACACAAATATATGATCTGGAGTGTGCTAACGTGACTGAAACTCGTTACTTTGGATCACTAATCAAAGAGAAGGAAAATCCTTGGAAATGTCCTTGTTGTGTAAATAAATTGCCCAAATGTGACAATACTAACACGCCCGTAGCTGCCGCCCTGCGCCCTCGGGAGCGTAGACATGCGAACCCTGATGACACAAGCCCTATGTCGGGTGGCAGTACCAGTGAAACAGACAATATAAATATTCGCCGTGGCATAGAAAGGCCGGATGAGGTGAGAATCCCGGAACGCTCTTTTATGGATGACAGCTATTATCTGGATGGTATGCGTGTTATTATACGTGAAGAGCTGGAGCGTATTTTTGAAGATCGCGTGGCAGCCATAATTAAAAAGGCCGTCGCTGAACAAATTGCCCTAGCCACCTTGCCCTTACAAAAGGAAATAACTGTCCTCAGGGAGAGAGTAGCTTTGCTTGAAAGCAAAGGGAAGGTTCTAGAAGATAACCAGGTGCTCCATTTACCACTCAGCTCAAGTTCTGACAGACTGACAGCTGCATCGACAACTCAATCTCTTCAGAAAGAAACATCAGCAACCGCAAGTCAGAAATCCCATTTGAGACAGGTTCCGGAAAATCAATCTGTTTATCAGCGTCCTAACAATAACATCATTGATGATACTAAGCGAGTTCACCCCCCCTGTGGAAACGCTCCCAGCTCCAAGATGTTGAGTATAGAGAGCCAACCCTTATTCAGTGGACTTGAGACTATCAACGCTCGTGACAATGAGGGGGAGTGGGCTGCAGTGATCAGGAAACGTCGTTCTAACGGCCCTGCTGGTGTTATAAGAGGCGCAGCTGCTCCGGGTACGACCAAGCTTGAGGCTGCTGAGCGCCAGCGACTGCTACATCTTTATTACGTCAAGGAAGGTACTACTGAGGACCAGGTGAGAGACCACTTAAACTCCTTTGTTGATGGAAACACATGCAAGGTGGTAGCTCTCAAAGCTAGAGGTAACTACGCATCTTTTAAATTAGAAGTCCCTTCCAAGTTGGCAGATGACATTATGTCACCTGCTAATTGGGCCGAGGATATATGCGTTAAACCATGGAGGCAGTCCTTTCGTTCCACCAAGAATGAAGACCAAGAAGCTAAACATGACTAAAGATATTAGTTTATACTATCAAAACGTAAGAGGTTTAAGAAGTAAAACTAGGACCTTCTACAATAACGTCTATATGGAATCTCACGACGTTATCGCTCTCACGGAAACATTTCTCAATAGTTCTATATATGATGGCGAATTGTTCCCTTCGGGATATGTTGTGGTGCGTAAGGACCGCGCTGGTGATGTAGGTTGGGGTGGCGTTCTCTTAGCCGTACGCGATCATTATGTTGTAAAGTTAATTACCGATGTGGACGGCCTAACAGATGACAAGGAGATATTGTTTGTTAAAATTATGTGGAAAAACTTAAAATTGTTGATATGTGTAGTATATTTACCGCCAAATTACAATGATAATCAATACGGTGATGTCTTAGATTGTTTGGAGAATGTTATATGCAAATATTTTTCAGTATTAGATATATTAGTATTAGGTGATTTTAACCTAAATTCTTGTAGTGCAGCCATAAAGTTACGATTTGAAATGTTCGTTGAATTCTGTAAATTATGTCAGCACAGTAATGTATTAAATTCACATGGTGGTATGCTAGATCTTGTGTTGTCATCGTTTAGTTCTAGTGCGGTGGTCGTAACCGATGACGTGGAACCGCTGGTGCCAGCTGATTCCTACCATCCACCAATAAAGGTGACCCTCAATCTGGTGCGAGGTTTTGACATATCTGATTCTGCTTGTCCTTTTCCGGTAATTGGCCCTATGTATGCCCCTGACTGGAATTTTCGTAAGGCGGACTTTAGCTCTTTGTACACCAGTGTATCTGATATTGATTGGAGTGAAGTGCTATTGGAACAGGATGTTGATACTGCATTGGATCTTTTTTATTTTAAATTGAATGAAGCTGTGAGTAACCACGTCCCTCTTAAAAGGATTTATAATACCTCGAGCCAGCGGCAATACCCCCCATGGTATACTGCTGAGATTAAGAGGAAAATTAAAATAAAATACTTTCATTTGATAAAATTTAAAAAACATGGTTTAGAATTTAATCGCGAGGTCTTTAGGTACTATAGGACTCATATCAAAGAACTTGTCAGTGATGCGTACCGGCAGTATATTACGGTTGTAGGGTCAAATATAAGTTCTGATCCCAAAAAATTTTGGAAGCATGTCAAAGCAAGTCGAAGTGGTAGGGGCCCATCCAGTGCATATACTTTGAACGGGGAGCAGGTGGAGGGACATAATCCTGCTACAGCGTTTGCCGAATGCTTTGGTTCTGTGTTTCCTAGCGACATCCCAGTTCTCAATGCTGAAGCAGCAGCGCGTGAGGCTGTTACCACGAATGCTCGACTTGTAACCATAAACACTGTTACTGAATTTGACATTCGCCGTGCTGTACGCCGCTTAAAACCGTTGTCTGCGGCTGGGCCGGATGGAATCCCTCCCTTTCTTGTAAAGGACTGTCTCTCGGCACTAGTATTCCCTTTAATGCACATATTTAATCGCTCTCTACAGCTGTGTCAATATCCTGCAAGATGGAAAGTGTCTAGAGTGACTCCTGTGCCTAAGGTTACCTCTTCCACTGAAATTACAACGTTTAGACCAATTGCTGTACTTGCAGTATTCAGTAAAATCCTTGAATCGGTCATCAATTATTACCTAGTCCACCAGATTGAACCTTATCTCGACAATTCGCAGCATGGGTTTCGCATTGCCCGCTCCACTACGACGAATCATATCACCTTTGTTGACCAGATAGCCTCTGATATGGATGCTGGTCGGCAGGTTGACGCGTTGTTCTTTGATTTTAGACGTGCATTTGATCTCGTAGACAATGATATCTTATTAGTCAAACTTTCAGCTTTAGGTGCCTCACCTAAACTATTAAAATTCTTTTCGCATTATCTTAAAGATCGCAAGCAGTATGTGCAAATAAATAAGTACAAATCAGGTGAATATTACATCAGATCAGGTGTAAGTCAGGGTAGCAGTCTGGGTCCTACTCTGTTTTTAGCTATGATCAACGATCTTCCCAGTGTTCTCAATACGTCACAATGTTTAATGTTTGCTGACGATCTGAAGGTCTACCAGCCGGTGACTGGAACATCAGATTGTATGAGCCTCCAAGCCGATACAAAGGCAGTTGAAAGATGGAGTCAGAAGAACAGGCTTGTTTTTAATACTGCAAAGTGTAAAGTAGTCTCTTTTACCAGATCTACAAATCCCATTGTATATCCTTATACCTTGGGCGACTCCATCTTGGTAAGAGAAACTAAAGTCAAGGACCTAGGTATTATCTTGGACGATTGTCTCAACTTCCGCGAACATATTGTCTCAATTTGCAAAATTGCTAACAAAACACTGGGTTTTATTATGAGAACTGCCTCACAGTTCCCAGACATCCAAGTAGCAATCACACTGTTTAACGCATTTGTTCGCAGCAAACTTGAATTTGACTCAGTAGTCTGGGATCCCAGGGAAGCTAAGTACACGCTCCTAATCGAAAGGCTCCAGCGCAAATTCGCTCGCTACGTGTACAAGAGGATGTACGGGTACTATCCGTACCTGTTTCCATCGCTCTTTGTATCAGGTATGATCGGAGTAGATACACTGGAGCTGAGGCGAAAATTACTGTTGGCCATACACTATTGCCAGTTACTGGATAACAAGGTGGACAACCCGACGACGTTGGGTGCACTTGGCTTATTTGTACCGGAGTACTATGCGCGCAGCCAGCGCCGTAAACACCAGCTGTTCCATCGTCCCACTAAACGAACTCGCCACGCTCAGAATGCTCCCACGCAGCGAGCGTTGTTTCTTTTAAACATGTTTACGCATGAGTTCCAGCATGTGGATTTGTTTTCTAGCTCTATGAGCATTATTGTTATTAATCTTAGGATGTATTTAAGTCACACAAATATTGTTTAAGTTAGGTAGTAAGTGTTTTGGTGTTAGAACTGTAAGCTTTCTACTTGTATGAAATAAATAAATAAATAAATAAATGGAAATGTAACAAAAATTAATGGTTTTTAGACATAATACTTTAAGAACAGAGCGACTCTATTGTTCTAATTTCTGACTGTGTGCTTGTGACGTAGTCTGTCTCTTTCGGATGCGTGGGAGAGAAAGGAGTGGGAATACTTGTTTATAATTTACGATATTATTTGAGAAAATAATGGTTTCACCACATTCTGTACACTTTTTCGCGTATTATCTTTGATAAATATAATAAACTTACCGGTGGTAGGTCACGCCATCTTTTTTTTCGTGGTTAGGGTATTATTTCGGCACTTTTTTATAACACTTCGGCATCCTTACGGCTCTGCGATCAACACACGACTAAGGCGAAAAGTGTGCTTACATCGCCTTTAAGCACACTTTTGCCGTTCCGTAAGCAGCGTGCGCCTGATATGTCCTTGTGTGTAGAAGGTCACTGGAAACTGTCTAGTTCTAGAAATAAATAATTTATATTCTGTCATATGCACATATCGTTCTTGCTGTTTCAAATATCCTACAGCTTATATTAACTCAAAAGATGAATTACTTACCAATTAAAATAAAAATAAAAATAAAAAATAATATAATATCAACCGGAGACGTTAACATCAATATACTGCCAGGAGCGGACAATGAACAAAAAGGTTTTGCCTCCTACTACCTTAATTTAATGGCACTACACGGTCTCGTGCAAGGCATAAACTTACCAACTCGATTTGATACCTGTCTGGACTATTTTATGGTTAAGACAGGTAACAAATGGGAGACAGTAGTTTTTGAATACCTTACTGACCACTCGCCTATATTACTATCTATTAAAACCTCTCAGTTAAAAAAACCTCCTCCAAGTAAGCACAATCTCAACAATCATGGAAAGAATATTATAAAATACCCAATGTTAACAAAGCTACTACTTTCTTAATCAATATCCTACAAACAGCTATAGAAAAAAACACTTACCTTAAACGTGTCTCGTGTAAATTTAAAACAATCAAACCATGGATTACCACCGGTCTCGTAAAATGCATTCAAAATAGGAACAAAATGCAAAAACAAACCAGATTGTTTCCAGATGATGTAGAAATTAACAACAAAGTTAAAAAATATAGGAACCTTTGCAACAATATCATAAAATCACAAAAACAAATTTATTATAAGAAGCTAGTTGAATCTTCATTAAGAAATACTAAAAAAACTTGGAAAATAGTCAAAGACTTTACCAACTATACTCCAGAACGTGTTTCACCTAGGCCGTTACTCAATATTAAAAGCAATCCAAAAGACTCATTGAATGAGGTGAACAAATACTTTACCTCCTTAGGAATGGAACTTGCTAATAATACACTCAAGAAACTTAACAAAACTGACTTAAATTTAGCTTCAGCAGTCGCATGCCTACCGGAAAGTCCAACTAGCTCCCTGTCTTTTTTCTTAACAGATGCCAAAGAAATAGCTAGTGTAATATCTAATTTAAAAAATAGTACTGCACCAGGTCATGATAAAATATCAACTGCTGTTATCAAAGCTTGCTCAGAGTCTCTAGCAGAACCTATAACGCATCTATGCAATCTGAGTTATACTTCTGGATTATTTCCAAATTCTTTAAAGAAAGCGGTTATAACACCAATTTACAAATCGGTGGACATACACCTTCCATCTAATTATAGGTAGGCCCATATCAGTTTTGCCAACACTGTCCAAAATATTAGAAAAAACAGCGAACAAAAGACTAGTGCAGTACGGTTTTCGAAATAAGAAATGTACAGATGACGCAGTTCTGTCACTTTCAAGACTAATTAGTAAATATTTAAATCAAGGTCATTAATGTATCGGTGTATTTTTAGATTTGCAAAAGGCATTTGATACGGTCTCAATACCTATACTTTTGCCACGTTTAAACAGTTTTGGCATAAGAAGAGTTACCCATAATTGGTTCAAAGATTATTTATCAATTCGAAGTCAACAAGTTAAAGTAGAAAATCACATAAGCGAGAGTGCTGGCTGCAATTATGGGGTCCACGTTCGGACCTACCCTATTTTTAATCTATATTAATGAATTATGTAAAATTAACTCCGTATCTGCAGACACAATAATGTTTGCCGATGACACTGTACTTCTTTTTCACCATTCCAATTGGCCAAATTTGTACAAACTTGCAGAAACAGTCTATCTAAAACCATCGCATGGCTAGAAGATAACTTACTATCCCTAAATACTTCAAAGACCAAATACGTTTCGTTAAGTAAAACGAACGCTACTCGATCACCACCTTATCTGAAAATTCATGCTCATACGTATCCATGGAACCGTGTTCCCATACATACGAATTGTGACTGTCCTGCTCTGACATGTTCTGATACCATCAAGTACCCAGGTGTGATGATTGTCTACAAACTTAACTGGACGGCCCATATAGAGACAGTGTCTAAGCGCACTAGGAAGTTAATATACGTTTTCAAAAACCTAAAAACAGTTGTTTAAAAAGAGATACCTATTGAGTTAAAAAATAAACAATTATTTTGTGGCTACTATAATACACGCGATGCCACTTAACAGAACACCTCCAATGGCATCTTCCTCTGACCCAAGTCTATCTCAGTCAGATACAAATTTGCCATTACTTGTACAAGAAGAGACCCTTGCGCATTAAATCACCGCAGCACACATGTGAAAATATGAAACAAGAAATGAATGACATTAAATCATTGTTACTCTCGTTTAAAAATGAACAGTCTGCTGTACTCCAGACGCTGATATCTGACATTCATGATATAAAAACGTCTAAGCAAGAACAAGCCGCAGTGCTCAATCAATTGGTGTCTGATATGTCTGAAGTCAAGTCACAGAATCATCAAATTCAAAAAACCAACACCGATCTTGAAAAATCAATGGGTAATCTCACTTGTAAATTGGAAGGAATGCAGCTTCAAATTGAAACTTTACAGCTCAATAAGTCAGAACCATCGCAAAATATACAACAACTAGAAAACCAAATAGACAACTTACAGCGGTCATCTCGCCCCTCTACCATCGAGATTAAAAATATACCTCAGCAAAAAAATGAGAGTCTGCAGGATCTCAAATCAATAGTTATTAAATTCGGTGACATTCTTAACGTACCTGTGCTGTCCTCAGACATCCGCGATATTTACTACGCGATACTCTGTTTGTATAATGGACATCAAGATAGACCTTCATCAATTTCCAGACGGGTTGACTATCGAGCAATTGAGCACGAAATTATTAGTAGTGATTATTCAACAATTTTGCTCCTAAATAATGCAAGTGCTGCTACAGAATTACTAGTTTCCATGCTAATGGAAATAATAAATAGACATACAAGTACGGTCTCGACTTCGAAAAGAAAAACCATCATTAAGCCTTGGATAACATCTGGGTTGCTCCGATGCATCCGCCATCGTGATCGTCTTCACCTTAAGCTCAGACATCAACCTAATAATGAAGAACTCAAACTCACCTACACTAGGTACCGAAATTTTTTAACCAATCTCCTAAAAAAATTAAGACAAAAGGCCAAAAACAATTGCAAACATACTTGGAAAGTCGTTAAAAATGTATCCCACATTCGAAAGCTTACTCCATCGTCTCAGGAGCTGTTAAATCAGATATCAAAACAGATCCTTTAGAATCTGCAAATGAAGCTACGAGTAATTACTACTTTTCTAACATAGTCCGATCCCGAGTCCGAAAACTAATCTATATTTTTAAATACCTTAGGAGTTCTGCATGCCAAGAGACTTTAAAATTGGTATACCACGCTCTATGCGAGTCTCTCCTTCGGTACTGTGTCTCAGTATGGGGTGGTACCCATACAACAAAAATACTTCAACTAGAAAGGGCTCAAAGAGCTGTGCTAAAAGTAATGTACAAAAAACCTTATAGATATTCTACCTCTGCACTGTACCTCGACACTAAGGTTCTCTCAGTGAGACGTCTTTTTATCTTCAGAGTTATAATGCGCAAACACAAATCTTTGACTAACGATCCACTATTACAAGGTGGAAAACGAATAAAAGATCGAGTCTGTTTAGATATTAAATACCATACTGTATTTTATTCTCGTTGTTTTCCCATTTTAAGCTACAAACTATACAATCCGTTAAATAAAAGTTTGAACATTTTCCCCCTCTCAAATCATGAATGCAAAATGAAAGTTACCAGCTGGCTTCTCGGCCTTAATTATAGTGAAACCGAAGATGTCCTGGTATTTCGTTTAAAATATTAGATCTATCTCATTTATTGTTTGTTTTACCTAATAATTATTATTTTTACGCTTGTAAAACATGACTTCTTGTTCACATTTCAATCACACACATTAACCTACCTGTTACACATTCATTTTCAATTGAAACACTTCCATACACATAATAATACTACACATAACATAAATTACTATAAACAATGATGACCTTGGTCCAGTTAATACATTATTATTTTAGTTTTTTTTTTATTGTTATTCTTTTTTAATACGTATTTTACTTGTATTATTATCACGTTCATTTATAACCTCTGCCAATAATTTAACATACCAAGCAATTTAATGATCACTGTAGTCGCTTTTCCTCGTCTCACACTGTGTGACAGAGGTGAATCCAAATGTTAAAATTGTTGATGCCCAAACTCAGGTGAAAACCTATACAGGGCATCAGGATCCGTCGCGGTAGGATCACTTAAGATGTATAATGAGATCGCTTGGGTGCACATTTTGTAAGTAGATTTACTGGCTGTCAGGAGGGGGCCTATTCTCTGAGATACAAGATTTTTTCTTAGTTCTGAGGGTAGTTTCTTAACGGCGGTGCGGCTTGCGTCTTGAAGCATACTTGTGCCCTGCATAACGTACCTACATTGTACCTGTACATTGTTTTTTGTTGTTCTTATTCATAGTTCTATGTAAACACTTATATATTGTTTAATCGTCACAACAAACTTACGGTTATGTATGTATTTCGTTCTGCGACATGTAACATCGTATTATATCATTATCATGTGTTGTGTTTAGTTCGTTGTATTAAACTAGATGGCGCTGTTTATTCTTAAAACACGCCAACGGTTGTATCATAAGTTGCAGTTAAGGTAAAATGTTGTATGCTCTAGATCTGAATACATTTGTCCTATCTACAGTACAGTTTAGCACGGACAAATTTATTCAGAAAATAAAATTCTAAACGCCCTAAACCGCTTTGCTTTATTATTAAAACGTCAGGGCATTTTTGGGCTTTAAACATATATATTCCACGAATTAGTAGCCAGCTTAAGACGACGCAGTGGTAAACAACTAATCTCAAATCGGGTACTGCCCCACATACTATTTACTCCGTGTGGGGAGGAAAGATCACGTATTAATTCGCACGTGACATAGCTTGTGCTAAAAGGCCGTATGCGCCAAAACAGTAATTATAGTTTAAAATTAAAACTATAGCAAATTTTCCCAAAAAACAAATTACCACATTGAAGTGTGTGTTAAGATTCATCCATACAGATATTTAAGAGGCTTAAATCGATCTAAGCTTCCTGTAAAATGCAAATCTCTGTTTTTGATAGCTTTTTTCCGTTATGAAAGTTAACCGATCTTGTAAAGCTTATTATCAAAACGATGTCAATAACATGGTAAACAAAATACGTAAAAATCATTTCCGAATGTTTAGTAATTGCTACGAAAAATTGAGATCTTTGACGCCATTATTTTATGTTAAACCCACACATCGCACCAATTATGGTCTAAATCCACTACTGTCTCGCATGTGTCCGTACTACCTATAAAGATATTTGTCACGAAGTAGATATATTCAATTCATCGGTCAACCTATTTAAGAGAATTCCTTGTAATTTGTAACTTTGTTTAATTTCATTTATTGGTCCAAATTTTAGTTTTACCTTTATTTTATATAAGCGCTTTACCACCTGGGATCAGTGAGTGTTTTATCATTTAGCAAGCAGCAGGTATAATTAACAGAAGCATTTGTATATATAACCAAGCAGCAGGGGAGCGCTCAGCATTCACAAACAACATATTATTAATAAATAACAAGCAGTGAGTTGGGATCAAGGTATCAGCAATATACAAGAAAGATATTTCCAATTTTATTTGCAACACACACATACTTTTATTTTTTGGTAGTGATCCCTAGATCATCTTGTTTTAAGAAGGCAACCATAAAGTGCAATAAGACTTTGTAAAAGAATGTATTCAAAGCTAGTAAGTTACAATATTGATTCTACATTAGGGATTAGTTAAGAGTATCGTTGTCTGTAAGCTTTATTTGAATGTACGTGTGTATTGGAGAGACAAATAAATGCTTTATATATCTATCTACTTGATCCAATACTCACTTGGGGACAAACAGGCAACACAACGGTTATATGGCGGCTTAAAATCTCAAAATCTAATTTTGCTGTTAGTTAATTTTTTTTTCAAATTAGCTAACCTGATGATGGGAACATTGATTTAAAGAACAGGGCAACCCTGTAAAAATTACGTCAATGGTGTTTGATGTTAGGATAAAACTACACTGTATTAATAGTCTTTCAGTAACAAAATTTTAATATTAAGTTAACTTGCCGTGGTACGTAATTTTTCCATTTGTTTTCACTCGTCCTTTGTAATTCCTGCACAGTTTTATAACGCAAATCGTCATTTTTCTTTGCCAGAAAATGCGTGTTTTCCGTACGACGACGTTGTCGCTACTGAGCAGGCGGGACAAGCTTAAGAGCCAATGACGTGATGGATCTGTGTCAGTGTGTGAGACACGACTCGGACGGCCGTTCACCTTTTTAAATTATCAAGGGCAGTCCGCTACAAATCTCCCCGAGTCGCGCACGCGGGCGTGCAGCAAAATCGTTTTTTTTACGTGCGGTCACGTGCCCCTCGTGCGTCCACGCATCTGTACAGGGTACGCAGTAGCCGTCCACGCATCTGCTCAAGCTTTTCAAAGCTTTTCATCCCTCGACGCCCCGTGACGTTTTTCTTAAGTACTAAGATATTTTCCAATACCTTAACTTAAAACCCTTATATCCCCATACCCCCATATATCACCTGCACCATACAAAAATTACATTTTCATCCATTTAGTTTGAGTAGACCAAATAGCGAAATACTTTTTTTTTTACAGATTTTGAGGTTTTATGATTTTAAATCGGGTTAATTGATGCAATTTATAACATATGTAATAACTTCTTGGTACCAATGCAATCCTCATCATGTAGGCTTTACGGGAAAAGAAATGAAAATAAACCTTTTCATGGAAAATTTCACAGAAAACACAGGACACACAGGGGGGTAAAACAAAAAATATTAAAAAAAAAAACTTTTCAATCCTTATCCTTTTTATTTCTTTTAACATTGTTATTGACTTGTGCTCTATACATATGCAAAATTACAGCTTTCTAGGTTCATAACTGTAGAAGTTGTTACGAGATTATTATTAAATGACGAAATATTTTGGCGCCAAAATGTAATTTGAGCTGGTTTCAGATTTCATAAAAATATTAAACATAATTTTCTTTATCTCAGAAAAATATGTATTTTTTGTCGTATAGCCATGGATGAATCCTTTCGAAAACCGTTTGGATTACGAAAATCGGACTTACGCAGATTTTAGGACGATTTTATAAAAGTAGTAGCTACTCGCCAACCGGTTACCCGGACGGACAGATACTTACAAAGCCACGAGCCCGGCTTCGACGCACGAGGAGCTATATAGGGGATTTCTAATCAGCGATAAAGGCACTGTTTGTGCGTGATGTGTTCAGTGACATTGATTTCGGGCGCCGGGCGTTCATTTTGAATAGGGGAGCAACGGAGTCCTGTCTGCGGGAAGTCTTATACTATTAGAATTCCTTATTGTTAGGTGATTGATCAATTTACCAACTAAGGTGTTTAGCGAGAAGCCCCCTTCGCGGAGCGACTAGCGAGCCGTCAGATGGTAAGTCGTTCCCGCCAATTTATACCCACGTGCCTAACAGCATATACATCGGCTGGTGCCTTCCTGTGACATTCCAGGGACCCAGTCGAATACGCCACGACTTCGAGGTAAAGTTTGGAACTACGGGGATTGTAAGGGCCCCTTCCCAAACATTGACATATTTATGATATAAATAGAAATTTGTTTGTTCTTTATTAACTTTTCAGCCGACAGTGTTGTGGTGTGCCTTTGGCGATTATTACTAGTTTTTCGGGCAGTGTGCGGGCCGCAAGCGGCCCGCATCTATCTTGAGTCAGTACGAACTGTCATAAAAGCACCTCATACAAAGAAAAAAAAATAAAAAAAATCCAATACAAGTATGAAATCCCATATAAACTCCTAATACAATACGAAACCAAACTGTCACCACCAAAACAAATTCACCCTACCGCAATAAAAAAGTGGTACGGTCAGAATCGTACCAAGGTTCTGAGTCACTTCGGTAAAGGAACCCTACTTGTAGGTGCTTTGGTTATCGCGGGCAGTTACCATGGAGACCAGTCGGAGATGTGGAAAATACTCTCAAGTCGGAGCTCGTACTTCGGCCTCGGACAGTTACACCAAATGTAGTCAAAACTCCCACTAAACTCCTAAAACAGGCGGTAATGTATGGTGAAATACTCCAAATACAGTATGAAGAATGAGAGGAGCGTGTAAATTCGGAGCTCGGCCTTCGGCCTCGCAAGACACTCACAAGGCTCGGCCTGCGGCCTCGCCAAGCGCTCGCCCTTCGGGCTCGCGCATCATACGCTCGGCCTTCGGCCTCGCGGGCTGAAAGTTCGGCCTTCGGCCTCACCAGAAGCTCGCCCTTCGGGCTCGCTATACCTTCATGTATGACAGTAACTCCAAATTCAGTCGAAAATCCCACAAAAACTCCAAAAACAGTCGGTTTTGTATGGTAAAATACTCCAAATACAGTATGAAGAATGAGAGGAGCATGTCAATTCGGAGCTCGGCCTTCGGCCTCGCAAGACACTAATATGGCTCGGCCTTCGGCCTCGCAAGACACTTACACGGCTCGGCCTGCGGCCTCGCCAAGCGCTCGCCCTTCGGGCTCGCGCATCATACGCTCGGCCTTCGGCCTCGCGGGCCGAAAGTTCGGCCTTCGGCCTCACCAGCAGCTGGCCCTTCGGGCTCGCTATACCTTCATCTATGACAGTAACTCCAAAATCAGTCGAAAATCCCACAAAAACTCCAAATACAGTCGAAAATGTAAGAAAAATACTCCAAATGAAGAATGAAGAATGAGAGGAGCATTTTTGACAGGTGTAATTCGATTGCTCTTCCGATCCCCTATGACATTTGTTCGAGCACCCCCTACCTATCTCTTACCGTTTCCGAGATACGCCATCCACTTTTACTTGGCAGACGTCATCTTCAAGTTTTCGGATTTTTCCCATACTCACCTAAACCCCCCCTACACTTTTCCCATACATCACTTTCTTCCTACTCGACTCCTTCTGGGAGAACAATTATGTCAGTCAGTCAGTGAGTCAGTCAGTCAGTCAGTGTATGGTAATCGAGCTTTATATACGAGAGGGGTTTTTATTACCACCTCTTTCTGTTAAACAGGCGTCAAACGGGTACTTACGTAACTATATAAAATGATGACTCTGACTGGTAATAACAAAAAAGGCAACAAGTTTAGCCCATCGCGAAAATTCGTCTTTATATGATTACTGCTAGACGTCCCATAGCATATATAAGGTGGATATTAATTCATCAACAATACTGCGGGGGATGGTGTAGAATCGATAACTGAATGTGTTCCACTCATCTTTAATTTTCACATACACAAAAGGCCGTACTATTGCTTAAGCTGTGGCACGTTGTCTTTGGGAATAATAGCAAGGACAACAGCGGTCTACGAACACGGTGTGTTTACTCTATTCACACACACGCACGATTGCTACGCGAAGTCAATGAACTGCTATACTAGGCACAATAGACAGCTGTTTTGTGTACCTATTCTGCCTAGTCGGTCTTTGGCGGCTTGCGACAAAAGAACGCGCCACGCGGTAGCGGTTTAACACAATACGGCATACCTAAGAAGCTGCAACACAATGCAGTACGTACCTACGTAAACTTGAAATTAAAATGAATGTAGGTAACATTTTTTATTATTTAGAAGAGTGTAATCGATTGGCGATTATGCAAAGAATTCGGCAGTCTAGCTAGATTGACCGGTAAGACCTTCACGTTCGTCAGAATAGGTACGTGAAACAGCTGTTAGTGATAGCGTCTTCTTTAAAAGGGTAGGTTCAAAGTCTATGCACTGAAGACAACATAACACACAGACATTATGTTCTTTCACATAATTATTTTTCGTTCTAAAGTTTTACTGATGTTGATTACATTAAAAGAATAGAAATAAGTCATTACGGAACTGCTGTTTACAATTAATAATCTCTAAAGGAGGGAGTCTCAAAAATGTGACCAGCTGTGACAAGGACGGGGGAGGGGTCAACAAATCGTGAAATCCGTGTGACGTCATTTATGGATGGCTCCTTGGATCCCTATCAAGATTTAGTACTGTAGCCACAATCTCATTAACAATTAGTTGATTTCTGAATAACTAGGATCGACATTGACTACTTTTATGCAAATATTTGGTATAAATATTTTATGCAGACCACACGACATAAAAAAAGTTGTTCAGAATGTACACAGGCAAATGTCTATGCTAGCCTATGCTGCGAAAGAAGGTAAACAAGAGGAAGCCAAAACGTGTTGTTAAAATAGTTTAGCGGATATCTTTCTTTGTGTCAAAGATCGATATTTCGGCGAACTATAGTAGGTACGCTAAAGTACCCTTCGTCGCCGTCTCACCTTCCAGTCCGAGCGCAGCTTGGACGTGAGGGTCTCCACATCGGCGAAGGTGGCCTCAGCGCCGAACGTCGGGTTCAGCCGCAGCTGGTTGGCGATGCTGTAGCTCGAGTTGGACCCGCCCAGCTCCTGCGGCCGAGAGGGAGACACTACAGTGGCGGCGAGATGGACCAGGGGAGAGGGGAGATAGGGAGGGGGGAGGGGCTATACCTGCACGGGCGTGAAGTGTATCATGTTGTAGCCGGCCTCCTTAGAGACGCGCAGCACCGCCTCCCAGCGCTGCAGCGGACCGAGGCACTTGGCGAGCACGGTGTGACACATGAGGCCGTCAAGCGGCACTGCCTCGCGGCCGCCCTTGCCCACGCGCAGCGTCGGTGCCACGCTGAACCATCCGGAGCCCTGCGGACCGATCGGCGACTCGCTGCGCGCCACCCACACCGCCACCGTTAGAGCTACCGGTCACATTAAAGCAACTGTAGGTCACGTCGCGTCGTACGGAAGGAACACTCACGCGTTGTCGTACACGAAGTAGTAGTGGAAGGAGCCGGCGCGCCGCAGCCGCAGCTCGCAGTAGACGTCGGTGTCGGCGACCAGCAGGCCTGCCCCGAGGGGCTCGCCCTCCCCCGCCCCACCCTCGGCCGCGCGCCACTCTAGCCCATAGTACTGGTTGCGGACGAACTCCGCTTGCTCGCCCTTTTCCTCCTCTGTAATGAAAGCGGCTCAGGTTAGCGCCGGAACCTCTCTCCTCGCACGAACGCACTGTAACCGCGACACTCACCGCTGTCGCCGCACACGTAGTTCGTGTACAGAAATACCTTCCTGCCGAGCAGCGACGGCCCTGGACAGAACTGTAAGGTGTATCCTTTTTCAAATCTGAAACGAAGAGGAGATTAGATGAGCGGGTGTAATGGAGGCGACAGACAGAGGATCGGTTCGGTTCGCACCTGTAGAGGGTGGAGTCTTGGTGCTCGCCGTGGTTTAGCGTGACGAAGCGAGTGTGCGGCGAAGGTGTGGGCATGGGCATGGGCGTGGGCGCGGGCGCGGCCTCGCCCGGCGACGCGACGCTCGCACGCTCTATCGCCATCTGTCTCTGCAACATCACAGAAGGAATACATTATCGCACATTTTTTTTCAGCTGAAATTAACCGAACGCCAAAATAGTCATCACTATAGTAAAATAATATACGTATAGATAGTTATGTTGAGACAACCCCTTCGAGTGCCTTTTGGTAAATGTAATCGGGTACATGCGTAGTGCACTGCACTCGGAGATCGGAAACACGGTGACACAACAGAACGTTGAGCAACAATCGGGAGGTAGGTGGGTAATACCGCCCAACGGAACAGAAAGCGGAGGAGGCCACGACGGGGCCAGGCCGCGCGCCGGGTCCATGGGAAGCACCTTTTGTATAACGGCTTTCTCAGTCACTTTCCTCTTGTAGTCGGCGGCGGAGGAGTTCTCGCGTGAGGGCATCGCGGCCGAGTGTGGCGGCGCGCCGCGACCGCTCGGTTATAGCCGCGGCGCGCGTGACGCTCCGGTTACAGCGGCATTGTCCCGCGGCCCGGCTCGGGTTGCACTGTACGTTACGCTACGCAGCGCTGCTTTTCTACATTCTACTCGAATGAGGACACTACCCTTATTGTTTACTAAACAAAAGAATCCTACAATGGAATGTATTTTTGAAAATGCAATATACAGATCTGGATAATATCTTACATTTTATGAAATGTCAGCGTCGTGCTAATTCGTATTTAATAAGATAAACATTTTGTTGATTTGGCCTCGTTAAAAAATATAAATTAGTAATTTATGAAGGCTATCTGCATGATATTTATCTTTTAAATAACGAATTAGCGCGACGCCGACACAAAAATATTAACTATAAAGTTAGGGCCCAATTAAGTACACAATCAATAGGTTCTAAAGGTATATATCATATACCTAGGTATGGTTCACATAATAAAGCTTGATCCCTACTATAATACCCGCGGGCTTGAGCGTCACCACGTGGTGGAAGGGCATTTTGCAAATGCTCGCCTGGCTAACGACCGCCCGTGTGTTCCGGCAGCAGTCCTTGAGAGCCAGTGAAATTGCAGGCACATGAGACTTAACAACTATGTCTCAAGGTGACGGGCGCAGTGCAATTCGTGACTTGTAACGAAAATGCATCTCTGTCGTGTTACGCAGAACTAATTTATCTTGAGTTACATTAATTGCGCGTAACAAGGCTTAAACGTTAGCTATGGGTTTACTTAGGGCAGCCATCCTTCCGTGATTCCCCGGATTTGTCCTAGTTTAGAGGGAGTCCGGGGGGCGTCCGGGAGGGGTTTTCTAATAGTGTCCCGTGGTAAAACCCGGACACTTTTGTGTCAGGGGAATCCGGATTGATTGAAATATAAGCAATTGATTGAAACAAATCTGAGTAGAAAATTCATTCGTAAGCTGCATACAAGTTAACTTCGGCGCTGCGAAATCTACAACAACAGAACGTCCCCCGCGCATAATATATCTAATAAGCCTATATGATAAACTGCAAATGCCAGCTTAAGATGAGCTGTTCGGTAAACAAAGGTAAACTATACAATCGTTTTTGAACCCTATCGCGGAGCGTTTAGTGTTCTAATTCGTGTATCTATTGAAAACAATCTGAAGAGCTGTCCTCAACATTTCTGGCGTCACGTATCTAGTTTAAGATCCAAGGGCGGATTTGAGCCTTCTTTTACATACAAGGGAATTACCCTAGAGGGAGTTACAGCAGCCGAGGCCTTTGCTGATTATTTTTCTACTGTCTTTCTTAAAGATACTCCATTACTAGATGTAAATCATTGTTCTGATAACTCCACCCAAGGAGGCATTGTTAGTATACCTTACATAACTCCTAAGGATGTTAAACGAGGTTTGAATAAGCTGAAAGTGAGTAGCTCTCCCGGTCCAGACAATCTCCCGGGGTTCATTCTAAAATCTTGTTATAAATATGTAACCTTCCCTCTTTGTCATATTTTTTATTTGTCACTGGAAACTGGCATTTACCCGCGACAATGGAAGTTATCTAGGGTTACCCCGATACCCAAATCCAGTAATAAAACTGCAGTGGATGAACAACGTCCCATTGCGATTTTATCCTCCCCAGCCAAGGTCTTTGAATACATCCTCCATAACGAAATTTACAGACAAGTCAGTCAGTACTTAAGCGATGTACAACATGGATTTCGTCCCGGGAGATCTGTTAATACAAATTTTCTTAGCCTTGTCGACTACGTCTCTGGTAGCATGGACCGAGGTGTGCAAGTTCATGTGTTATATTTTGATTTTCGCAAAGCTTTTGATAAAGTTGACTGTGATATTCTGCTTCAAAAGCTTAGCAATATTGGTTTTACCCCTCGCCTTCTCACTTTCTTTGCAGACTATTTGCGTGACCGCGAACAATTTGTGAAGTACGGTATTTACGTCTCTGAACCTTATCGTACCCCTTCAGGGGTAAGCCAAGAATCGGTACTAGGACCATTGCTATTTCTGATTATGATAAACGACATGGTTACAGACATAAAAACGGCCAAATGTTTATTGTACGCCGACGACTTAAAACTTGCGCTTGAAATCAAATCACAAGCTGACTGTAATAATTTGCAAAGTGACATCGATTCTATTTATCGATGGAGTGTGACAAATAAAATTTTCTTCAATCCTGACAAATGCTACGTCATGTCTTACGACCGAAAGTGTAACCCTATTCAGCAAACGTACTATATAGATAATAATGCCATGAAGCGGGTGTCATCTATTAAGGATCTCGGTGTGGCCTTTAATCGCGGTCTCACATTTAGTAATCACGTTGCAATAACTGCAAAAGAGTCTTAAAGAGTCTTTCCGGCGTCTTGGCTTAGTCCTGCGCAACGCAAGGGATTTCCGAGGTCCCCAGATCCTCCAACTTCTTTTCACTTCCTTGGTCAGGAGCAAGTTGGAGTCGAGTGCGTGTGTCTGGAACCCACATTGTGATAACCATATCTTGTGTCTCGAGAAAGTTCAGAAAGCCTTCTTGCGAAATCTTTTTAAGAGGACCTACGGCTATTATCCTTACCTTTACCCAACCAACTTCTTACTTGGCCAATTAGGGTATAATTCCTTGAGAACAAGGAGATCGCTTGACCAGCTTAAGACCGGAATCAAAATATTAAGACGTGCTATCGATTCGCCTACACTGCACAATCGTATGTGTTCTATATATTTACCCGATATGTATATCCGCCATAGACCCGATCACAGACACGAGTTGTTCCACATTGGCCGAAAACGTACAGTATCCCGGAGTAAGACAACTATATGCCGTGTCATGAGTGGTCTCAACGCATTCCTTAACGCATATCCTAACATTGTCATTTTTTGTGATAGGTTGCCTGATATTTTCAATTTCATCTTGACATTTTGTGAACTTAATACAATATGAACCCATTTGACATAATTATGTGTGATTGTGATATGATAATTTAATATTTTAATATTTATATTGTACCAATTTGACTTTTTTGACATTATATACCTATTTAAAATATTTATGTATAATTGTGATATTATAATTTATTAATGTAATATTTATCAATATGCCCCCTTGACATTTTGAATTTATTTTATTAATTATCATGATCTATGAATTATTATTATATGTATCATGAGTTTTGGCTTTGTTTTGATAATAAGTGTAATTGCATTGTAAGCGTTCTTATTATAATAAATAAATAAGATTTTTGGAACTAAATATTTAGGTTGTGATATCTGTAATATCTGGACTACAAAACCGATGACTTGAAAATGAAATATTTACGGGACAATGTACAATGTACCACTACTCTAACAAAAAAAAATGGAAATCGCACAACGCATTAATAAATTACGACTAAGTTTACATTTTGACTTTCATCCCCTTTCCCAAGGGAACCGTGCTGATTTTCGGGAGAAAAAGTATACTATGTCCTTCTTTGAAGTATGTACTCAAATAGTGCTAAGTTTCATTTAAATCCATTCAGTAGTTTTGAAGTAATGCGCGGCCGGGATACAGACAGACAGACAAAAGTTTAAAAAAGAAAAGTTTTGGCATCAGTACCAGCTACAGAGTACTATCAAAAATTATTTTCAAAATATCTTCAATGTACAGAATTGGACCTGTTACAGTTTTATTATAAGTATAGATTGGTGATATAATATCCAGATATTTTTTTTAAAACAAGTAAAAATATTAATTCTTTAATGTAATCTTGTATGTCTGTTGATAGTATATCTATGTAAGTACATAATCTAGTTTATAAGCAAGGCTTGGACCTACACTTTTGCATGTTAAATATGGTGGAATGGGACCTGTAAAGAACTATTCCAAGGAACCAAATAACATTTCAGTTTGTTTAAATACAAACTGAAATGTTATTTGCTAGATAATGTATACTATTCCATTAATGATTTTATGAATGAAAATAAAAAGCAGTAAGAAAGTATGACAACTAATTGTAATTCTCTAACATTTATTAATTTATATAATCTATTGTTTTGACATAATTTTATTTATTATTTGCATTTTAATTTTTGGTGCGTTTATATGTATAACTGACATATAATTTACTTGTGTTTGCAATGTGAATTTTGTATTGATATAAAACAACGATAACTAACACATAATATATTCTTATGTTCTACAGTTTGTTTTGCATACCTTAAATGGGTTGAATGTAGTGAAGAAATTAAGGTTTATTTACATCTTAACCATTTTATGTACCTATGTTCATGCATTAAATGATTTTGAATTTGAATTTGAACCGTCCCCCGACTGCAATGAAAAGATTGGTTATGAGTTTCCCATTTTAAGTGTTTTAATTGAACAGTGAATATAATCTATTTAGTACCTACCTTGTGGCCATTCAACATTAAAATCTTGTAACTTGTTTGTAATTTTTTAGTTCACTTTAAAAGAGTTAGTAACACTTTGTTTCTAGTAAAAAGCCAATTGTACCTTTACTTTCAAAAACTTAATAGCGCAGTTAGTGACCCTCAGTTATACTTTTTTTTACTATTTTTTAACTAATATACTCTTCACAAAGTTTCGTAAGTACAAAAGCCATGTCCGTTCTGTGTGCTGATAGTCTTTGATATTGAGAAACCATACCTCACAAGTAGTCTAGCGCTGCATATTTGAATAGTTTGGTTAGATGATGCAATCAGCCTAAGCGCTGTAAGCGAACTTTTTTCTTCGAAACATTAGCCTACAAGCGTTGTGGCGCCGCGTGTTTGGATATTTAGTTAGACGATATAATTAGTTCTAGACTGCAGTCTGATCTCGTAAAGCGCTGAAGCGCACAAGTTAAAAATTAGCAAAAATGGCAGACACTTTTGTCTCAAATTTCTTCTCTAGTGTAACGTATATCTCGATGGTATTACTCGGAGGGATGGCAGGTGTGTAAATAGGGGGGATTAAATAGGGGATGAGCTTATTGTCATCTATCAGAAACAGTGCCAGACTTCAGTATGCCTTGACCGCGGATGTGGGTTTATTCTATACCTAGGACCTATTTTTTTACTTAAGCGTATATCTAACCTAATTAAATAAGTACTTAATTAACAGGTAGAGTAGGTAACTATCTATAGTAATGCTATTCATTCAAAGTGTAACGGATAATCAGCAGGCTGTAGTAATTCCGTGATGTAAACAAAGCCCTACAGATAAGAAACACGTACCACAGACAAAAAAAGTCTTATTAAACATATAAAACAACTTGAATGGTGCGCCATCTAGCGTTAAGTAGCGGCAAAATGAATTTAATTCAGGATAGATATTACGCTATTTTAAATTAAGTTCGATATCACAGAAGTATTATTTTTAGGATTCCTAAGACTAAAATTAGATATTTTCAATTAGTATAGTTAGTGAGTGTACAACAGAATTGCTGCCAGTACTAGAAAAACTAATTGTTTTAAGTTTTGAGCACAAAATTTTATGCCACGGGCGGGAATTGAACCCGCGTCCTCCGATTTCCCGCCAGATGTCGAAATCACTCGGCCACCTGGGCACGAAATTTCGTGCTCTAATTGTATTAGGTACTTTAACAATCATAGGGGGCGGCGGCGTGTCGATTCCCGCCCGGGGCATAACATTTTGTGCACCAATAATTAGTCAAATATGATTTTAGCTTAGCACGCGATAGTGCTTGTAATCATATTTAGAAATACAAAAATCAATAAAAAAAACCTCAATAAATGTTTATTTGACTAGCAGAAGTTGGGTTTGAAGTTTTACCAATAACCCTGTAAAATCATACAGTTCTGATTACGCAACTTTTATAACCGACTTTCATGAAAGGAGACTCGCAATCATCAAAGTGTCTTCTTTGCACCGTATCAAATTATGAACCGATTTGTTTTTTTCTTTGTCCGATAAGGTTAAGTCGGGTGAGGTCCAAAGATTTGTCAATGTATAACCCTTTTTTTCCCGGTGTACGGCGGAGACGCAGGTTCGATTCCCGCCTGAGGGCAACATTTTATGCTCCAAATATTATGTGCGAATGCTATCTCACGTCTGAGGAAGAAAGTTATTAAAGCTTTTGGCCTTTTGTACTTAGCTAGTTTTGGTACACATTCTACCGACATGATCATTGTACCTACTCGTTACTTTTTAAAATGATATTCCTCGAATTATCTTGAATACTTATTGAACACAATGCACATGACCCGTAACAAGTATAATCAATTAAATCAATATTAATATATATAACTTATTATATTTCGCCCCGTGTGGTGCCGGGTTAGAATTGCACCTCCCCATATCATCCGTGGGTGTCGTAAGAGGCGACTAAGGGAAAAATACTGGAGAAGGTGGGCAGCAGCACCTTCTAAAGAACTGCCATCTTATACTGCGATCCCCAAGCCGCATGCCAAGCGTGGGGATTATGGCAAATACCCCCTACATAGGGGAGGCTGTGTTCAGCAGTGGACGATGCGGCTGATACAGTACAGTATTATATTTTTTGGGGGATGGTATGGGGTGGTGGATAGTATTCTGCTCCGCCACCCCTGGGACATTTCTCTAAAGTTTATGATAGGCACCTTGTTTAAATGAGTGATCTCAAAGTGCTACCTACCTAATGTTGTTTTTTCATACATGTGAAAAAATGTACTAATTGGCAGGATAGAAAGGTATATAAATAACTTTTTGAGGAGAGAATAAGTATAGTATCATTTAGTACCTGTGAGTGGCGAATGGCGAAACGCGATAAACAACAAAACATTCCGGGTTGTGCTTTGGTAGGTATTGTTGTAGGAGCGGCGGGCGGCGGCGGCGCGGGCGCAGCGTTACTGCCTCCTTAGGTATACCTACCGACGCGACGTTCTTGTATGGACGCACACAGATTACGATTTTTTCTATTAAGATAGTGATGCTCCAAGGGAAACAGTGATGAAAAAGCCGATAGATTGAATAAGTGAGTACTCAGTAAGGTACACTAATGTAGGTACATAATGTACAGGGGCGGACGCAGCGCAGCGAACAACTCAGGAGCTGAAGGAGGCTACTTACAGCACGCACTGCTCGGGTGTGTAAGATCAAAATGAGGGATGACGTGGGATGGCCTGCGCGCTCAACAGATTTAAGAATTAGCGTTTATCTCGGTGGGTTATTTGAAGGAGACTCCTTTTAAATCGCCCTTACACTTTAGACAAGCTGAAGACCCACATTATCGAGGCGACATCCATCATACATACGCCATGAAATGTGCACAAAACCAACTCAAAACTTCAGAAATACTTATTAGAGAGTTGCAAAAGAGGAGAATTGCAGAAACGGAGTGAGAAAAATACGATTATTAACAGATGATTATTAAGATTATTAACTTTATTAGCTTTTTGTTAATACCTGGGTGGTTACTTCTGCCCCACGCTGTATAAAACGAATACCTACTTCACTTGAGAAGTAAATACATACCCGCCACTACGGGTTCGAATCCCACTCATATGTTTCCATCTATGTAATAGAATGTTAATAGCATACGTCAAGGCTTTTACAAATACGTCTTCTAATATGATTTATTTAATTTTACAACTTCCGTATACACACAATGATACAACGCATGTATATGTCGTGCGTGGGCTGATCGTTGAATTGGTCAGATCACGATTTGGCTAACCAATTCTTGAAACGCCCATCATGATCTAGCCATCTAACACTTAACGTTTGACAATTTGGCCAGCGACACTTGGGCATATCGAACAGCCCAACAAAAAAAAATTGGTTAGGTTGAAACTGCAACAAACAAAAACAAAAAGTAGAGCATCCTTCAAGTTAGCCGTTACGCTGCCTCGTGAGTAGTCTATTCATTGTTGTGTGCGTGCGCACTCATAGGTAGGTAATAAGTGTGTGTGTGTACCGACAACACTAAAACACTAGCATAATATTGCACACGTGTACCTTCTGTAAGCGATCAAGCAGAAGAGTGGGGCGCGTCTTCGTGGATGGCACTATCTATACACATCCAACAAAACAATACATTTAATCTGCGAAATGTTAAAAAAAGTTAGGTTATTATTTTGCAAAAAAAAACAAGACTCAAAAACTATACATTACCTTGTAATAAAAGTGGTTCCAACCGAGAAGAGAGAAATTATATTTTTGTTTAAGGCCCTGTTGTAGTTATTTTAATTTTTTTTTTTATATCTGTAACTCAAATAACACTGAAAATTTAGGATAAATAAAATCATTTACATAAAGTTCAACATACTCTCCAGGAGCGTATGAAGCTGAAAACGCGATTTTGAATAATTTCTTCGATAAAAAAAATTATCAAACATGACACCATTTCGGTTTTTAAATGACTAGAACTAGAAGATACTATAATCAAACCATGTGGAAGTTATACGAATAGATAGAGCTTGTTATTTATTAGGAACGTATGAAGCCACATTTTCTAATTCAGCTATAGTTTTTTAACAAGAAAAAAAAACTACAAATCTAACGATTCAAGCTCTCACGCACTCCGTTTAGTGCCCGCCTAGGCGCCATCGAGGTAGGACGCGTGTCGTTTTTGTTGGAGAACTTATTTAAGTTAAAAAAATAATTAAAAATGCAAAGTACGATGGAATTGAACAGCCAATAGCGGCAGTCAACATGAATGTTCTCCCTCAATAAAAAAAAACTTTCTCGATGGCATTGTTTTCACGCACCATAGTAAAAAAGTATAGTATGGTTTTGGAAACGGATTATATAGTTGTCTGAATCGGGAGATCACGAGAGCATTAGAAGGCCGCTTGATAAAGGTCACCGCTTGGTTACCCAAATGATAAAATTAACCGATGCAACTACCGATAAGTTTGGGTATTTTTGTAATTTGAAATATTATTTCAGTCTAAATATCCTATTTCCTATTATAATATATATTATAAAACTTAGCCTGGTTAGCTATCACCCTCGAGAAGAAAATCTGTCCCCAAGCACTTATCGGTGTGTACCGCTATGTGTCCTTGAGAACCATTAATTTTGCATGGTGGTAGGGCATTTTGCGAATGCGCGCCTGGCTAGCTACCACCCTCGAGAAGAAAATCTGTCTTTTCAGTGTGTACCGCTATGTGTCCTTAAGAACCAGTAATTTTGCATTGTGGCAGGGCATCTTGCGAATGAGCCTGGCTATCTACCACGCTCAAGTTGAAACTCTGTCGCCAAGCACTTATCAGTGTGTACCGCTGTGTCCTTGAGAACCAGAAATTTTGTGAAGAAAGTTACTCTGATTTGGCTGAAAATTGATATAAAGGTTGTGCATCATTATTCCCAATATGGACTTATTTTTACACGACTGCCCAAAAAAGGAGACTTATGTTTTCAGGGTTCATGTATGTATGTTTGTGAGTTTCTTTATTCCACCATAACTTCTAAACCGTTTGACCGATTTTTATGTAAGAGGTTTCGTTAGATTCCTCTTGATAACCTAAGTGACACTAGGTATATAAAAAAAAATAGAAAAACAAACTGGTCGATGTTAGACCCAATATCGTGAGGTAAAAATTTTTTTTTCTTCCAAACCCATTGAGTGGGGTATCAAAATGAAGAGCTTTATAAAACAATTTCATAAATAAACTTAAATAACTTGCAGTTTTAATTTCAATATAACGATAAATCGCTTAATGAAAATAAATAACTTTCAGTCGGGTTATTTTACATTTAAGTTATTCAATACTTGTTTCGATATCATCTGCCAACTGAATAAAGTAACTCCGATTTGGCTTAAAAATTATACCTAGGTTTTTCTGGAAGTCCTTATGCCAAATTTGGAATTCATTTTTCGATGACGTCTGCCAAGTGAAGCAAGTTACTTCGATTTGGCTGAAAATCGATGTCTAGGTTTTTCTGGACGACTTTATTCCAAATTTGGAATTGATTTTTCGATGACGCCTGCCAAGTGAAGAAAGTTACTCTGATTTGGCTGAAACTTGATATCAAGTTTGTGCTGGGCGGCATTATTCCCAATATGAACTTATATTTTCAATATCATCTGCCAAGTGAATAAAGTTACTCCGTTTTTGCTGAAAATTGATACGAAGGTTTTTCTGGGCGTCTGTATTACATATTTGGAATTAACTTTTCGACACCTGCCAAGTGAAGAACGTTACTTCGATTTGGCTGAAAATCGACGTCTAGGTTTTTCTGGACGTTTTTATTCCAAATTTGAAATTAATTTTTCGATGACACCTGCCAAGTGAAGAAAGTAACTTCAATTTGGCTGAAATTCATAATCTGGGTTGTAATTGACGTCTTTATTTCGAATTTGGAATTTATTTTTCGATGTCATCGGCCAAGTGAAGAAAATTACTCTGATTTGGCTGAAAATTGGTATCAAGGTTGTGCTGGGCGTCATCATTCCCAATATGGACTTATTGTTTCAATATCACCTGCCAAGTGAAAAAATTTACTCCGATTTGGCTGAAAATTGATACCTATGTTTTTCTGGACGTCGTTACTCCAAACTTGGAATTTATTAGTCGATGACGTCTGCAAAGTGAAGAAAGATACATCGATTTAGCTGGCAATCGGTATCTGGGTTGTTCTATACGTTCTTATTCTGAATTTGGAATTTATTTTTCAATGACGTCTGCCAAGTAAAAAAGTTACTCCAATATGACTGAATATCGATATCTAGGTTGCTTTGGGTGTTTTTATTCTTAATTTAGAATTCGGTTTTCGAAGACGTCTGCCAAGTGAAAGAAGGTCTTGCAATTTGGCTGAAAATTTATTTGGCTGAAAAATTAAAATTCTAAATTTGAATCGGTCAAGTTGGAATTTTTTCTTTACTTTGCAGACGACGTTGAAAAATATATGCAAATCCGGAATAAGCACGCCCAGGACAACCTAGATATCGATATTCAGCCAAATCAGACTAACTCTCTTTCTTTGGTAGACGACATCGAAAAATAAATTCCAAATTTGGAATAAGGACGTCTAGAACAACCTAGATTTTTAATTTCAGCCAAATCGGAGTAACTCTCTTCACTTGGCAGACGACATCGAAATATAAATTCCAAATTCGTAATAAGGACGTCCAGAACTACCTAGATTTTGATTTTCAGCCATATCGGACTAACTTTTCTTCACTTGGCAGACGACATCGTAAAATGAATTTCAAATTCGGAATAAGGACGTCCAGAAAAACCTAGATATCGATTTTCAGCCAAATCGAAGTAACATTCTTCACCTGGCAGATGTTGTCGAAAAATTAAATCCATAAAATAATGAAAAATATACGCGATTTAAGCCGTATAAAGTTGTTTAATTACTATGTTAATTGCTATAAATTAAATCCAAATTTGTAATACAGACGTCCAGAAAAAACTAGATGTCGATTTTCAGCCAAATCGGAGTAACTTTATAACTTGGCAGACGTCATCGAAAAATAAATTCCAAAATCGGAATATAGGGGGCGTCCATAAATTACGTGAGGTGTTTTTTTTAATTTTCTGTCCCTCCCTCCCCCGTTGGTGAGATGTCGTGAGATTTTGTTCAACCCCCTCCCCCATCCCCCAATCTCACGTGAGATTTTTCAGAATGTGGGTTTCTTACGTAAACGCATTGCGTTGTTATTGTAGAAAGAAAAAAAACAATTTGCTTCGTGCTTTTATTTACGACTAGTTAAGACTAGTAATCAATATTGCTGAGAGTTATAAATGTAATAAAAATTTAACAATAGAATACTTAAATCATGACTACTGTGATAAAAAGAAAAGAATATCTACTCTAATTCAGTCCATGGAGAATTATGCGTAGTATAGTATACAGGGTTACTGGTAACTTACGCATAATCTCTTAAGGGTAATTTCAGTACATCACAAGGAATAAGTTTAGCTCAAAAATTTTTCTGAAAACTTAATAAAAAAAATCATCAAGATTTTCTTGTACTCTCTAACACATTTTGGATCTGTTTCGTAACGTAACAAACGATATAGCAAAAACGGAGCGCGTGCCGCTACGTAACTTAGAGAGCTACGTACGTAGACACGCACACCCGTAGTCAACCAAGCCACAGCGCAGCCTACGCGCTAACTCTACGGTACCTACATACTGTCCACCGGATGTTTCTTATTACGTGTATGTACACTGGGTCCACAATTCCTTTATACTTAAACAGTTCTTTAGTAAATTAAATAGCGACAAACCCATAAAATAAATATGAAGTACCTACGTTGCTGGACAAAGTCACATACATATTCACTAGGACTTGTACACGTGCACATTAGCGATGCAGTGTATGTAGTAGCCAGCAGGTAGATAAGCGCAAGGCGCATGGACAATGACGCGACACGACAACGACGGAAATGAGCGCCTCATGGCGGGGCAGCGCGGCGGCGCGGCGCGGCACAGCGATCTCCTGCGCACGTAACCCATACAATACCTACTAGTACTCGTGGCACCCAACTTTCATTTGTTATTTGGTTCAGTCACATAAGAAGTCAGTAACTTCAATAAAGTCGGTACACACTACACACACATACGTCTTCTTGATAAGAATCCTAACGCCTAGTGATTGCGTCGCTAAACTCTAAATGGGTTCAGGGCACATAAAATGACCGTGATTTCAAATGGTGTAGTAATGTCTATGTATTGAAGCAATGATGACCGAGTGGTAATAGCCATAGCTTGCAATGTCTCAGGTCCCTGGTTCGATCACCACCGCCGCGCCACCGGCTTGAGCAACACCGCACGGTGGAAGGGCACCTTTTTTGCATTAGCCCGCCTAGCTACCAGCCTCAAGTAGAAAATCTGTCGCCAAGCACATTAGGTACTTGTGTGTGTTCCTTGAGAGCCAGTAAAAATTACAGGCACATGAGACTATGTCTCACAACTGTATGTCTCAGGGTTACGGGCGCAGTTCAGTTCGTCACTTGAGACAAATTGCGACTGTTATAGGCAGAGGTGATAGGAATCCTATCGCCTAGTGATATCGTTGTTGACCCTAAACAGATTAAAAACTGCATTATTTGAATCAAGGTGGTAGTACCCACCCAGACGTGTACCTGATGGGAATCCTACCAAGTAAGGGTTGCGTTATTAAACCCTACTTATCAACTCAACTTTTATTCAATATTATAACATCTTAAGAGTACCTACAGTTTCGGCTCGTTTACGTTAACGGTTACAACCTAACTTAAAATAACGTCAATAAAGGCAGTAAGTAGTACCAACCTAGACGTCTGTCTATTAGAAATTCTACCGCATAATGATGGCGTTGTTAAACGACAGATTTCCTCACAGTCAGAAAATCTGTTGCTAACGACCGAAACTGTTGTTGCCGAACACGATCTTGGATAAAAGTGGCTATGTTGCCAGCCACTTTTGCCGTGTGACAATGCCAATGCATTGTCATACGGCTTGGTGATGTAGGCATGTTCGGGAATATCCTCAGTATTCTGTCCTCTGTGGCGGCAGGTTTCAGGCACATATCATTACACCACATCTCACTCTCACTCGAACTAATACTCGAAATTAAGCACCTACTGAAATGACATCGTCTTATTATTCGCGAAATCGTGAATGCCCCGACGCATCTCAATTCGTACCTAACTCGCGAGCGCGACTGACTGATCGATTGCCGCTGTCGCGCCAGGCGCGCGGCTAAGATAAAAAACGGGTGGGATTTCCCGGAACAAAAGCCGCGCCGCCGCTATTGTTTTGACTTTGATCTTCCTTTCGCATGGCGCCGCCGCCGAGCCACCAGCACGCGGGTGGCGGCACGGGCGGCGCCTTTTACCACTTGACCGGCGAATTTTATTCAATAAATATCTGTAAAATTCGACTTTACCAGCAGAGTAGACTGATAAGACCTTACAACATTGTTTTTTGGAGTTTTTCTTTAGAATACAGTAAATAGTAGCAATAGGTACCGTAGAATTAATTATAATACTAACTTAGTAATACCACGGCGCGGCATGCGGCACGCAGATCAAAGTCAAAAGTTTAGGTGGCAGCCGCCACGCGCCGCCCGACACTCGACGCCGGCGCCGCCGCGTCTGGCCTTTCTTTTGGTGAAATTAGTTGCATGATTTTGAACTCGTTTAGAGCTTAATTGGTAAAGTCATTTCGCGTTCCCTGCTTGGTAGGATCCTTATCAGGCAGACGTCTAGGTGGGCAAAATAATCATTTAACAC
Organism: Plagodis dolabraria; assembly: GCA_963854805.1. Taxonomy (NCBI): domain Eukaryota; kingdom Metazoa; phylum Arthropoda; class Insecta; order Lepidoptera; family Geometridae; genus Plagodis; species Plagodis dolabraria. The sequence continues at coordinate 36,907,391 of OY978443.1, read as the reverse complement.
AAAATTATTGTAGTACCACCGCCTTTACTGACCTTTACTCACTGGAATGGATTCTTATCAGGTATACATCTGTCATCGATAGACGTCTAGCTAGGTAGGTACCTACTACACCATCTTTAGTGAAAATACTGATATTTAGTCTGTTTTTGGACCCGTTTGAGGTTCAACAACCCGATCACTAGGCGTTAGGATTCTTATCAGGCAGACGTCTTTATCGTTAGGTAGGCACTTAATTTACCTAGGCCTTTATTGAAATAACACTCTTCGATTTATGTAGGTATGTGAAATGATAGTTAGCTAGTTACTTACCTACTTAGGACTTAGGTAGGTACTGTAGAAGTATTTTTAGATTAGAGATAAACAGCGTGAACAATAGGCTGTAAGATTTAAACCAATAATAGGTAGGTAGGTACCTACCTACCTTCGTATAGTTTTGTAAAAACATAAAAGTCAAACATAATATTACGATGGATACCTACCTATGATGTTCATATCATATGTTCTAGCATAAACAAAGAAGTAATAATTACTTTTTTAATGTAGACATTCCTAAGCCTGGTTTAGTATGAAGTTCTTATGGGTATTAGGTTCACAAGCTTTCTGTATCAGTTACCATTAAAATCTCTTTGTCAGTTACAGACACGTAACACTGGCATAATCTGTGATACCTACCTACCTACGTATAGTTTTGTAAAAACATAAAAGTCAAACATAAAATTACGATGGATACCTACCTATGTTGTTCATATCATATGTTCTAGCATAAGCAAGGAGTAATAATTACTTTTTTAATGTAGACATTCCTAAGCCTGGTTAAGTATGAAATTCTTATAGGTATTAGGTTCACAAGCTTTCTGTATCAGTTACCATTAAAATCTCTTTGTCAGTTACAGACACGTAACACTGGCATAATCTGTGACTACCTCATAGTACCTACGAGGTACGAGAATACGAGGCAGTCACAGTTTAAGACAGAGTACGGCACGCGGCACGTGTTTGATGTGTCGGTGTCGCTATTTAGAAGGTTTAGCAGAGAAAGGGGTGGCGGCTAGGCGAAAGGGGGCGGTCACTTGTCCTGTCTTTGAGCTAGTTAGGCAAGCCGAGCCGACACTCAACAGTCGCGAATTTCGCCGCGCGCGCGCCGGTTGTGACGTATCGCGATCGATGCACATGGCATATCGATATACCTACCTACCTACCAATATTGAATGCACCGAAACGGTGCGTGTTTATGCTAGGTGTAAAGATAAGAAATGCAGCCGATATACACAGCAACCAAATTAGGTTACAAATTAGGTTACATATAGGTACAGGATACATTGTTGAGACGCAATAGTGCTACCTATTCATATTACATTAAGAATAAATAATTTGTATATAGTCCAAAATGAACTTTCTGGAAAATATTACTTTTACTTTAGTTTGTGTGTGTGTTTGTGTTAGTGTTACGCTACTCACGACGCAATCCTACATTTCTTCGAGGCTAACCCCGCAGCGAACACAAATGATGCAGCTCAACGCTTCGATGTGTCTCAATGGTTCGCATGGACAGTGAAGGAAAATATCCGTTCCACCTTCATCGCGTCACATTCTGCAACATGCTGCTTGCCGAGAGGCCGACTGTGTTGTGGACCGATGAGGCTACTTTGGGAGAGTGGGACTGTTTAATACTAGAAACGAACATTTGTGGTGTCACGAAAACCCCCATGAACCCGTACTCTCCTGGGTTCAAGAACAATTGTATTTCAGATGTGGACTGTGTGTGGGTTGTACCGGTGATTATTTTGAACAATTTGCACGTGATAGACTTCGTCACCCCCGGGACTTGAGTTTGAGGGGTGATAATTTGTAAAATGGTATGTAAATATTTTGTAAATAGTTCAATGATTGTAAATAAGAATGATTCCACTCTTTAAATACGCCTACATAAAAAAATAATCTACTTTTTATTTTTTGCCGGTTTTATTTATAATATTTAAATAATCTACAATTAATTTCTTCGAACTTAGGTTTAAGTTTGAAGCGTTCGTAGCGTAGGTACTAACTTAGCCGTTCTTAACCGATCAACTATGTTAAGCAACGTCCGCTGCGGTCATGAGTTGGATGGGTGACCCCTAGTGGCATTTTTATAGATTAAAAAAACGTGGGAAGTTTTTGTGTACCCTAAAAGTACGCAATCGTGCCTGAATGCTACTTACGCGTCAGGTAGACAATTATACATCACATGTGCGACCGCGCGCCTCCTTTGATGCTATTTGTTGCTGAATTACTTGTACCTAATAGATTGTTTGTATTTTTATCAACTTTTATTTTTTAATCAAGCCAGTCAAGTATGAAGGGTTTGTGGACTCAGTGTACATGTAATAAGAAACATCCGGTGGACGGTAAATGTAAGTATGGTGTAGGTAGGTAGGCAGAAAGATATCCATACCGCATATGGAGATACCCCGTAGATCGCGCTGTGTTACAGAATAACTAATAGTATCTACGGTGCGTCTTGGTTGACTACGCTTACGTGTGTGGGTGTAGCTACATTCGTAGCTCTCTGAGTAACGTAGCCAGAGCCACACGTGCTCCGTTGTTGCTTCAACTTTTGCGACGAAATAGATTTAAAATTTATTAGAGAGTGCAAGAAAATCTTGAAGATTTTTAAATTGAGTTTTCAGAAAAAAAATATATCAAAACTTGTTCCTTGTGATGTACTGATATTGCTCTTAAGAGGTTTTGCGTAAGTTACCAGTAACCCTGTATATTTTTTTTGTTTCAATTAGAACAAAAATTGCGTGATATTTGTCGAGACCCTCCCTCATCCTAACGTGAGATTATATGAGATTTGACTCGACCCCCTCCCGCCCTAAATCATCTCACGTAATTTATGGATGCCCCCTAAGAACGTATAGAACAACCCGGATACCGATTCCAGCTAAATCGATGTATCTTTCTTCACTTTGCAGACGTAGAACAACCTAGATTTTGAATTACGATCAAATCGGAGTAACTTTATTCTTGAATGACGTCGTCGAAAAATTAATTCAAGGAATACAGACGTCCAGAAAAACCTAGGTAGGTATGAATTTTCGTACTGATCTCAGTTGCAACTGCGGATACGCACTAGAATCGTACAGTAGCCATATAAAGTGACATGTTACCGGAGCGTATCGCGCATCTGCATATTCTTTGACCGTTATATTATATTTGTGCAGCGAGCGCTTAACGTTTGTTGATTTCCGGCGGATATGCGCTGGTAAAGTGAGCTCGATTAGGCCCAGATGCTCAAGGCCATTAGCGACTCAATACGCCTTAATTTAATGGCAATGTCTTGATACGCACGACAGCCTAAAAGTGATAGGCTTTCTCTCTCGTATAATCAATTATTTACCTTCCATGTTTTTGTAGCTAGTATATTCATTCGAGATAAATTATTGTATATTTAATACTTACCTACATATTTCTGATACAACTAGCCTTCGCTGGGGCCCACGTGTCATTGATTTTCTTTGACACAAGTAAAAAAAAAACATTTATTTGCTACAGCAAGCACGAGATAAAAACTCGAAATCCTTTATAAAACTTTGACTTTGACAACGCCGAGAGGTCTACATGGATGCTTACATGTGCTCACCCTACATTTTAGAATCGTATTTCTACGGGCACAGTGTTGATTTTAACCCATTTAGTTATATACAATAACAAAATAAAATAATTCCTTTTTATAATATTAGCATCGATTAGTTTGTTGTATTTCATAATACCTATGACGAACTAAAGTTACAAATCATTGAAAAGTAGACAATAACTTGTTAAAGTCGGTACCATGCTCATCTAAAATATTATATTTTCAACTTCTGCAAGTTATTTCATACTAACTAATACTAATTATACATTTACTCTACAGGTGACCACATGCTAGTATGCAATTTTTCAGCTACCTTACTACGTATTGGTAATAAAAATAATAAAATAAATAAAGTCTAGTCCATCATTCGTCTTTTGTTTCGGTAAACGTTCTACACAATGTATAAAAATTTCAGGTTTGTTACTTATTTCGTTTACGAGCTAAAGACCAATGACTTACGGACAGACATACAGACAGACATCGGGCACTCATAAATACGACTCCGTTTTGCGTTTTGGGTTGAGAACCCTTTTTTTTTTTTTTTATTTACGTGTGAAAAATGCATTTACGCATTCCCGTCCACCTCGGGGAAAGTGGCCGGGATATGTCGGGCTCGACACCAACTACTCCCACAGCAGCAAGTGCCCCTACCGACTAAATAACACACGGTGTTCCAACTCTACCGCTTCTCGGCGGGCCGCAGGGACGCTTTAGCTCTCGACCACGAACCCGCCACGGTTGTCCGTTGCCGGACCCCTCCTGGGGTGCTACCCCTCACGACGTACCAGAACACATGGCACGTCGCTACCACCCGGGGACCAAGCCCGCAAATGGGCGTCAGACAACCCCCGCTTCTGACGCCCGAGGTCCCCCTGCGACGGGTCAGATAAGTAGTCCCGTCGCCTGCTACTTCGGCCGCAGAGGATAGGGAGAGCGGCGCCTCGCTATACCGACACTCCTCTTCCCCTGCGGCCCCTCCGCGTCCGCCATCGAACGGTGGCGGCCCCGCCGTGGCCACGGAAGGTAGGGAGAGCGGCGCACCGTAATACCGGCACTCCTCTCCCGCCGTGGCCCCTCCCCGTCAGATGCGGTGCTGTCCAGACAGCACCGCAGCCTACCCCCCCTTGCCGCTCCATACTGGACTTAGAAGGCAAAGCCCAGAGGAGCGGCCCCTCCGGGGCCGGCCGATGTCCCAAGTCGGCACGGCCCCTGGTTCCTCTTCGCTTCACCGTGGGTGACCAAGCCACGGCTACTAAGCCCCACCGCCACGACAAGGCGGGAACCGTCGGGGCGGGGTTGTGAACCCTAAAACAATGTATCCGAACAAAATCTAATAAGAATAGGTACTTATTGTGAAACGCATAATTTTATTCTATAAGCGAATAAAAATGATCACAAGAACAAAATAATTATTTAGATGCAGTTCTGGATTTAGTAGCAGATACCTAAAGTTGATCAACTATTTTAGTTACACTGTGACGCTAATAGCGTGCGGCTGGGGACATCGAACGAGCGACCTGACGCGCGCTGTGCGACTAGAGCGCAGCGCTGCGTAGTGTCAATAGCCCGCAACTCTCGCACGCTAAATTTGCCTACTAATTGACTAAAACAGGGCCTTAAATGTGTGCCCGCCGCGACGGGGCGGGTCCATAATATGATCTTTGTGGGTACTAATTATTATAACAACTTGTATGTACTATCTATTGGAAGCAATAAATGATCAGAATCTGACATACTCATTTACTCACAAACCTAGGTATTTATAACATCGTATTACAATATTTATATATGCGCGAGTCAGACTCGCGCACGAAGGGTTCCGTACCATTACCTATACAACATTGGACTTCATATTTTAACCTTTTTAGGGTTCCGTACCCAAAGGGTAAACACGGGACCCTATTACTAAAACTTCGCCGTCCATCCGTCCGTCCGTTCGTCCGTCCGTCTGTCACCAGGCTGTATCTCAAGAACGGTGATAGCTAGACAGTTGAAATTTTCACAGATGATGTATTTTTATTGCCGCTATAACAACAAATACTAAAAATATAATAAAATTAATATTTAAAGGGGGCTCCCATACAACAAACTTGATTTTTTTACCATTTCTTGCTCGATACTAATAACGGTGACAGGTAGACGCTTTAACTATTCACAGAATATTTAGTTATATGTTTTATTTAAATATAATGAATTGAAATAAATAATTAAGGGGGCACCCATCAATAAAATTTCAGATAAACACCCTTCGTGCGCGAGTCCCACTCGCACTTGGCCGGTTTTTTTGTTTTAGCGTGCGCGAGTCCGACTCGCACTTGGACAAATTTTTATATTGTTGTAATAGCGGCAACATAAATACATCATCTGTGAAAATTTTAACTGTCTATCACCGTTCTTGAGATACAGACTGGTGACAGACGGACGGACGGACGGACAGCGAAGTCTCAGTAATAGGGTCCCGTTTTTACCCTTTGGGTACGGAACCCTCAAAAGAACGTATGAAATCAGACCACGCGTTAATAAATTACAACTAAGTGTATATTTTGACTTTCATCCCCTCTCCCAAGGGAACCAAACTGAATTTTGGAATAAAAAGCATAAACTATCCTACCTCGTAGTATTAACTCTAAGTCATGCTATGTTTAATTGAAATCCATTCAGTAGTTAAAGAGTGATGCGCGGCCGGGATACAGTAAGACAAAAATAAAAAAAAATACAGTTTCGGCATTAGTATCAGCACAGAGTATTGTAAATTTTTTTTTTCAAAATATCTGCCATGTACAGAATTGGACCTGTTACAGTTTTATTATTTTTAAGTATATATAGATAATCTCGATTTTCCTAGCCCTAGTAAACTGTAGATTGGAACTACATATTTTCACGTAAGTTTCACAACTTGTATCACATGTAAGTGGCATTTTTATAGATTAAAAAAACGTGGGAAGTTTTTGTGTACCCTAAAAGTACGCAATCGTGCCTGAATGCTACTTACGCGACAGGTAGACAATTATACATCACATGTGCGACCGCGCGCCTCCTTTGATGCTATTTGTTGCTGAATTACTTGTACCTAATAGATTGTTTGTATTTTTATCAACTTTTATTTTTTAATCAAGCCAGTCAAGTATGAAGGGTTTGTGGACTCAGTGTACATGTAATAAGAAACATCCGGTGGACGGTAAATGTAAGTATGGTGTAGGTAGGTAGGCAGAAAGATATCCATACCGCATATGGAGATACCCCGTAGATCGCGCTGTGTTACAGAATAACTAATAGTATCTACGGTGCGTCTTGGTTGACTACGCTTACGTGTGTGGGTGTAGCTACATTCGTAGCTCTCTGAGTAACGTAGCCAGAGCCACACGTGCTCCGTTGTTGCTTCAACTTTTGCGACGAAATAGATTTAAAAATTATTAGAGAGTGCAAGAAAATCTTGATGATTTTTAAATAGAGTTTTCAGAAAAAAAATATATCAAAACTTGTTCCTTGTGATGTACTGATATTGCTCTTAAGAGGTTTTGCGTAAGTTACCAGTAACCCTGTATATTTTTTTTGTTTCAATCAGAACAAAAATTGCGTGATATTTGTCGAGACCCTCCCTCATCCTAACGTGAGATTATATGAGATTTGACTCGACCCCCTCCCGCCCTAAATCATCTCACGTAATTTATGGATGCCCCCTAAGAACGTATAGAACAACCCGGATACCGATTCCAGCTAAATCGATGTATCTTTCTTCACTTTGCAGACGTAGAACAACCTAGATTTTGAATTACGATCAAATCGGAGTAACTTTATTCTTGAATGACGTCGTCGAAAAATTAATTCAAGGAATAAAGACGTCCAGAAAAACCTAGGTAGGTATGAATTTTCGTACTGATCTCAGTTGCAACTGCGGATACGCACTAGAATCGTACAGTAGCCATATAAAGTGACATGTTACCGGAGCGTATCGCGCATCTGCATATTCTTTGACCGTTATATTATATTTGTGCAGCGAGCGCTTAACGTTTGTTGATTTCCGGCGGATATGCGCTGGTAAAGTAAGCTCGATTAGGCCCAGATGCTCAAGGCCATTAGCGACTCAATACGCCTTAATTTAATGGCAATGTCTTGATACGCACGACAGCCTAAAAGTGATAGGCTTTCTCTCTCGTATAATCAATTATTTACCTTCCATGTTTTTGTAGCTAGTATATTCATTCGAGATAAATTATTGTATATTTAATACTTACCTACATATTTCTGATACAACTAGCCTTCGCTGGGGCCCACGTGTCATTGATTTTCTTTGACACAAGTAAAAAAAAAACATTTATTTGCTACAGCAAGCACGAGATAAAAACTCGAAATCCTTTATAAAACTTTGACTTTGACAACGCCGAGAGGTCTACATGGATGCTTACATGTGCTCACCCTACATTTTAGAATCGTATTTCTACGGGCACAGTGTTGATTTTAACCCATTTAGTTATATACAATAACAAAATAAAATAATTCCTTTTTATAATATTAGCATCGATTAGTTTGTTGTATTTCATAATACCTATGACGAACTAAAGTTACAAATCATTGAAAAGTAGACAATAACTTGTTAAAGTCGGTACCATGCTCATCTAAAATATTATATTTTCAACTTCTGCAAGTTATTTCATACTAACTAATACTAATTATACATTTACTCTACAGGTGACCACATGCTAGTATGCAATTTTTCAGCTACCTTACTACGTATTGGTAATAAAAATAATAAAATAAATAAAGTCTAGTCCATCATTCGTCTTTTGTTTCGGTAAACGTTCTACACAATGTATAAAAATTTCAGGTTTGTTACTTATTTCGTTTACGAGCTAAAGACCAATGACTTACGGACAGACATACAGACAGACATCGGGCACTCATAAATACGACTCCGTTTTGCGTTTTGGGTTGAGAACCCTTTTTTTTTTTTTTTATTTACGTGTGAAAAATGCATTTACGCATTCCCGTCCACCTCGGGGAAAGTGGCCGGGATATGTCGGGCTCGACACCAACTACTCCCACAGCAGCAAGTGCCCCTACCGACTAAATAACACACGGTGTTCCAACTCTACCGCTTCTCGGCGGGCCGCAGGGACGCTTTAGCTCTCGACCACGAACCCGCCACGGTTGTCCGTTGCCGGACCCCTCCTGGGGTGCTACCCCTCACGACGTACCAGAACACATGGCACGTCGCTACCACCCGGGGACCAAGCCCGCAAATGGGCGTCAGACAACCCCCGCTTCTGACGCCCGAGGTCCCCCTGCGACGGGTCAGATAAGTAGTCCCGTCGCCTGCTACTTCGGCCGCAGAGGATAGGGAGAGCGGCGCCTCGCTATACCGACACTCCTCTTCCCCTGCGGCCCCTCCGCGTCCGCCATCGAACGGTGGCGGCCCCGCCGTGGCCACGGAAGGTAGGGAGAGCGGCGCACCGTAATACCGGCACTCCTCTCCCGCCGTGGCCCCTCCCCGTCAGATGCGGTGCTGTCCAGACAGCACCGCAGCCTACCCCCCCTTGCCGCTCCATACTGGACTTAGAAGGCAAAGCCCAGAGGAGCGGCCCCTCCGGGGCCGGCCGATGTCCCAAGTCGGCACGGCCCCTGGTTCCTCTTCGCTTCTCCGTGGGTGACCAAGCCACGGCTACTAAGCCCCACCGCCACGACAAGGCGGGAACCGTCGGGGCGGGGTTGAGAACCCTAAAACAATGTATCCGAACAAAATCTAATAAGAATAGGTACTTATTGTGAAACGCATAATTTTATTCTATAAGCGAATAAAAATGATCACAAGAACAAAATAATTATTTAGATGCAGTTCTGGATTTAGTAGCAGATACCTAAAGTTGATCAACTATTTTAGTTACACTGTGACGCTAATAGCGTGCGGCTGGGGACATCGAACGAGCGACCTGACGCGCGCTGTGCGACTAGAGCGCAGCGCTGCGTAGTGTCAATAGCCCGCAACTCTCGCACGCTAAATTTGCCTACTAATTGACTAAAACAGGGCCTTAAATGTGTGCCCGCCGCGACGGGGCGGGTCCATAATATGATCTTTGTGGGTACTAATTATTATAACAACTTGTATGTACTATCTATTGGAAGCAATAAATGATCAGAATCTGACATACTCATTTACTCACAAACCTAGGTATTTATAACATCGTATTACAATATTTATATATGCGCGAGTCAGACTCGCGCACGAAGGGTTCCGTACCATTACCTATACAACATTGGACTTCATATTTTAACCTTTTTAGGGTTCCGTACCCAAAGGGTAAACACGGGACCCTATTACTAAAACTTCGCCGTCCATCCGTCCGTCCGTTCGTCCGTCCGTCTGTCACCAGGCTGTATCTCAAGAACGGTGATAGCTAGACAGTTGAAATTTTCACAGATGATGTATTTTTATTGCCGCTATAACAACAAATACTAAAAATATAATAAAATTAATATTTAAAGGGGGCTCCCATACAACAAACTTGATTTTTTTACCATTTCTTGCTCGATACTAATAACGGTGACAGGTAGACGCTTTAACTATTCACAGAATATTTAGTTATATGTTTTATTTAAATATAATGAATTGAAATAAATAATTAAGGGGGCACCCATCAATAAAATTTCAGATAAACACCCTTCGTGCGCGAGTCCCACTCGCACTTGGCCGGTTTTTTTGTTTTAGCGTGCGCGAGTCCGACTCGCACTTGGACAAATTTTTATATTGTTGTAATAGCGGCAACATAAATACATCATCTGTGAAAATTTTAACTGTCTATCACCGTTCTTGAGATACAGACTGGTGACAGACGGACGGACGGACGGACAGCGAAGTCTCAGTAATAGGGTCCCGTTTTTACCCTTTGGGTACGGAACCCTCAAAAGAACGTATGAAATCAGACCACGCGTTAATAAATTACAACTAAGTGTATATTTTGACTTTCATCCCCTCTCCCAAGGGAACCAAACTGAATTTTGGAATAAAAAGCATAAACTATCCTACCTCGTAGTATTAACTCTAAGTCATGCTATGTTTAATTGAAATCCATTCAGTAGTTAAAGAGTGATGCGCGGCCGGGATACAGACAGACAAAAATAAAAAAAAATACAGTTTCGGCATTAGTATCAGCACAGAGTATTGTAAATTTTTATTTTCAAAATATCTGCCATGTACAGAATTGGACCTGTTACAGTTTTATTATTTTTAAGTATATATAGATAATCTCGATTTTCCTAGCCCTAGTAAACTGTAGATTGGAACTACATATTTTCACGTAAGTTTCACAACTTGTATCACATGTAATCATTGATAATCATTATATTTATTTCGTTCTGTTTGCATGTACCTACTTACTAACATATAGGAAGTAGGTAAGTAGGTCAAAGCTCACTATAATATAATCAATAAATAACGTGCGTATAATTACAATTGAACACGCGTTATAATTATGCTTAATGGTTATGATAAGATATAGGAAGTAGTTAGGTTAGTCCAAGTGATTAGTTTTTGCACTCGATAACTATTGTACTCGATTTGTTTTGTTAGGAGAATAACGCTTTAATTTAATTTATAGAATCTTATTCGGTAATATTCTAATTTTGAAATGAAATACAGACTTTTATTGGCATATTTTATGTACATACTTCTTTAAGGCCCGGTTATAGTCAATCAGTAGGCAAATTTACCGTGCGAGAGTTGCGGGCTATTGACACTACGCAGCGCTGCGACTGCGCTCTAGTCGCACACCGCGCGTCAGGTCACTCGCTCGATGTCCCCAGCCGCAAGCTATTAGAGGCACAGTGTAACTAAAATAGTTGATCAACTTTAGGTATCTGCTACTAAATCCAGAACTGCATCTAAATAGTTATTTTGTTCTTGTGAACATTTTTATTCGCTTATGAATAACAATATGCGTTTCACAATAAGTACCTATTTATATTAGATTTGGTTCGGATACATTATTTTTAGGGTTCCCAACCCAAAACGCAAAACGGAGCCGTATTTATGAGTGCCCGATGTCTGTCTGTATGTCCATCCGTAAGTCATTGGTCTTTAGCTCGTAAACGAAATAAGTAACAAACCTGAAATTTTTATACATTGTGTAGAACGTTTACCGAAACAAAAGACGAATGATGGACTAGACTTTATTTATTTTATTATTTTTATTACCAATACGTAGTAAGGTAGCTGAAAAATTGCATACTGGCATGTGGTCACCTGTAGAGTAAATGTATAATTAGTATTAGTTAGTATAAAATCACTTGCGGAAGTTGAAAATAGAATATTTAAGATGAGCATGGTACCGACTTTAACAAGGTATTGCATACTTTTCAATGATTTGTAACTTTAGTTCGGCATAGGTATTCTGAAATACAACAAATTAATTGATGCAAATATCATTAAAGTAATTTTTTTTTTTGTTTTTGTATATAACTACTATATAATTACTGGTTCTCAAGGACACAGCGGAATGCGGAACACACCGTTAAGTGCTAGGCGACAGTTTTCTTACTGAGGGTTGTAGCTACTAGCTAGCTAGGCGCGCATTCGCCAGATGCCCTACCACCATGCAAAATTTCTGGTTCTCAAGGACACATAGCGGTACACACCGATAAGTGCGTGGTGACAGATTTTCTTCCCGAGGGTGATAGCTAACCAGGCCAAATTTTATAATATATATTTATATAGGGTATTTTTGTAATTTTAAATATTATTTCAAATCACAAATATACCCAAACGTATCGGTAGTTGCATCGGTTAATTTTATTATATGCGTAACCAATAGGTAACCTTAATCAAGCGGCCTTCTAATGCTCTCGTGATCTCCCGATTCAGACAGCTATAAACTGTTGCTAAAACCATACTATACTTTTTCACTGTGGCGGGGGAATGAATGCCATGGAGAAAGTTTTTTTTTTTATTTAGGGAGAACATAGATGTTGACTGTTAAACTCCATCGTACTTTGCATTTTTAATTAATTTTATAACTTATTTCTAGCTCGTAATTGACCGGCAGAAATTTGTTGGAGAAAACGACACGCGTCCTACCTCGATGGCGCCTAGGCGGGCACTAAAAACGGAGTGCGCGAGAGCTTGAATCGATGGATTTGAAGTTTATTTTTCTCGTTAAAAAATTATAGCTGAATTAGAAAATGTGGCTTCATACGTTCCTAATAAATAACAAGCTCTATCTATTGGTATAACTTCCACATGGTTTTATGATAGTATCTTTGAGTTCTAGTCATTTGAAAAGCGAAATGGTGTGATGTTTCATGTTTCAGTTCTAGTCATTTGAAAAGCGAAATGGTGTTTTTTATCAAAGAAATTATTCAAAATCGCGTTTTTGACTTCATACGTTCCTGGAGAGTATGTTCAACTTTAAGTAAATGATTTTATTTATTGTAAATTTTCAGTGTTATTTGAGTTAAAGATTTTAAAAAATGTTTAAAATAACTACGACGTGGCCTTAAGAAAATTAAAAAAATAAATTAAAGCATTATTCTCCCAACAAAACAATGCTTTAAATTTTAGAGCATTGTTTTGTTAGGAGAATACTGCATTTAAGTTTAAAACATTTTTTAATTATTATAGTACAATGTGTCCCGACCAAGGAGGTGTCAATTCAATTTAAGTACACATTATCTGTGGTGAGCGCGCGCAATCCGCTGGTTCCGAGCCAATAACAGACTTTTTTCTTTTGCCAGAAAAATCAAGAAAAGCGTATAACCATGAGATTAAATAAAGTAGTGTATGCAACTGCATATAATTAGGTATTAAAACACTCGTGTAATCTTATTTTGAAACTCGCCTGCGGCTCGTTTCATAAAACTACACTCATGTTTTAAAACCCTGTATTATATGACAGTTGCATAAATTTTCTTTTAAGTAATAAGTAGGTATGTAAATAAAATATGCCAATAAAAGGCTGTATTTCATTTAATAATTAGAATATTACCGAATGAGATTACATAAATAATAATAAAGCATATTTATTTATCAATGAGTGATATATGTCCCTGCTAAAATAGATTTTATGCATGAGTTGTACTTGCACAGTCGCATTTTCACTTCAATTTCGAGAAAATTAAACCATCTACAAATATTGTAGAACATCACATATTCAAGAACAAGGTATAGAAGACAAATATATAAGAGTGCTAAATAGCATAGTATAGGCTAACAGCACTGCCAATTAGGGTTTCTGGTCGATATTTCCCGAAGGGAGAAATCCCGGGCAATCTGTCATTGGTCGAGACATGAAAAACGTGTTGCGAAATATAGAAACTGAGCAATTTCACAAAATATATATTTTATAATTTCTTGTCGAAAATTCGAAATAAAACGCAGCATTTGCTTTTACGTGACCAAAATGCTTGCACACGAGCAGCGTATGTTCTCATTCAAACACATGTTCAGGCACGAAGGGCACTGTAGTTAATGAAACACTAGATGAACGTAAAAAATCGTATAAATACACATTCATTTGAATACTGACAACCGGAGTGATAACATCAAAATGGAGAAAAACGAAATCAGAGCTGTCATTAAATATCTCTCTCTGAAAAAAATGTCTACCAAAGACATACACAACGACTTGGTGGAAACATTGGGGCACTCTGCCCCTCCATATTCCACGGTTGCACGCTGGGCCAAGGAGTTTAAGCTGGGTAGAACATCCACGGAAGATGAACATCGTGAAGGACGCCCATCCACGTCCACCACTGAAGACAATGCCAAAAAGATAGAGGGTATCGTGATGGCAGATCGAAGAGTGACCGTCAGGCACGTAGCTGAGATGACAGGGATCTCTTATGGTAGCGTTCAAAGAATTTTAACCAACGAATTGCACATGAAGAAGGTCTCTGCGCGTTGGGTACCGAGAATGTTAACGAGTTGACATTTGAAAAGTTAATCTCGAGAAGTTCCAAGCCGATAAAGAAAATTTTTTGTCACGTTTCGTGACCATGGATGAGACCTGGGTCCACCATTTCGACCCGGAAACCAAAAAGCAGTCGATGTCTTGGAAACGAGCCTCCTCACCGACGCCGAAAAAATTCAGTCTCAAGTTCGGCGGGAAAGGTTATGGCGTCCGTTTTTTGGGACGCTGAAGGAATTATTATGGTCGAATACTTGGATAAGGGAGCTACTATTACGGGCTCTTACTACGCAGACCAAATAAGAAGATTACGGGAGGCCATTAAAAGAAAAAAGGCGCGGCAAACTGCGAGCTGGGGTGCTGTTTCACCAAGACAACGCACCGGCTCACAAAGCCGCAGTTGCGATGGCTGCCATTCAAGAAACAGGGTTCGAACTGCTCGAACACTCTCCCTATTCGCCAGATCTAGCTCCCAGTGACTTCTATCTCTTTCCTCGGCTCAAAGAACTTCTCCGAGGCCAGAAATTTGAAGATGATAGCGAAGTGATGGCAGCTGTTGAGGCATTTTGGGAGAGTCAAGATAAAGATTTTTTTTCTAAGGGAATCCTAGGTTTAGAAAAACGTTTAACTAAATGTATTGCCTTATTAGGGGACTATGTAGAAAAATAAATTATTTTTGTAACATTAACCACCGTGTATTATTTTGATTATCATTACTTTTGGATCACCCCTCGTATCATTTACTGTTAAAGATGTTTAAAAAACAATTCTGAACCTGAAATATCACTCCTCCCCTGGACCAGAACAAATACCAAGCTTAATGAAGACCTCCTTTGAAAATGGGTACCTACCACAAGACTCGAAACATGCTATAGTGACTCCTGTGTACAAAAAAGGAGATAAGATCCAACTTAGTAACTTTCGCCTATTAGCCTCACTAGCATAGTTATGAAAAAGAGTTAGCGTACCACTGGCCAGTTTCCTTAGTCGTCAATTTCACTGATTCACCAGTTTACTCATTAGACAGTTTCGGTGAGTTGACAATTTCGCTAGTTAGACATTTTCCTGATTCTTGAGTTTCTTCTTTCGCCAGTTTTGCTAGAATGTCAGTTTTTTTAAATTGTCAGTATTGCAATCCGCTAGTTTCTTTATTTATCAGCTTCGCTAATCGAACGGTTTACCTATTCGTCAGTTACGCTAGGTAGACAATTTTACCAGTTTGCTGTTTTCGTAATCCTTCAGTTTCCTCGTTCACTAGTCAAATAACAACATTTATTAATACCTATGACATTCCTTATTCAGTTATAACCCGATTACCTAAGTACAGAAAATTAGTTTCAGCATTTAATTTTATCACTATATGACACTAGCTGTACGCCCCGGCTTCGCACGAGTATACAAATCATAAATTGGAACCCATAAAAAGTATTTTAATGTTTTATGTTTGCAATGACGCATGCTCTGCGGATTATATTACAAAATTACAAATTTACGAGAGGAAAAATTTAAGGCATGTGCGGGATTCGAACCCACGTCCATCCACCCCTTTAGCCGGGGCATGCTTTTATTTATAACATTTATAAAATTAGAGCATACGCCGGCTAAAGGGGACGCGGGTTCGAATCCCGCACATGCCTTAAATTTTTCGCTCGTAAATTTGTAATTTTGTAACATATAAAGTAATTATTGTGAAATAACTGTAATAGTTAGATATATGGTATACTGGACTTTTTTGTAGATTTTCTTCTATAAAATTGTAGTACCTACATCACTTTGCTCTATTATCAACAATTTCCGCAGCGTACGCGATATAACGATGTTTTAGGTATTTTTTTCACACGTTGGGTTACATTATCTAAGTTGTAATACGGATCCCTATTTTTTGAAAATATTCTATAGCCTATGTTCATTAGGGATAGTGCAGAATTCTGATGGTGAAATATTTTTTCAAATCGGTCTAGTAGTTTTTAAGTTTATTTGTTACATACAAAAATACAAATTTTGCCTCTAATATATTAGCGTAGATACCAAGAAGGAGTAGTAAAACACAATCTGAACTAATTGAAGAACAATAAAACTTGCGAACAGGGAAAGTAATGGGTTGGGAACATGACGAAATAGCAATACTGACAATTTAAACTAACTGACGAACAAGGAATTTTGCAAACAGCGAAAGTGACAGGTTAGGCAAACGATGAAGTAGCAAAACTTGCAATCTAAAATAACTGACGAACAAAGAAAATTGCGAACCAGGAAACCAACTTCATAGTGAAATTGACAACTTAGAGAAACTGGCAAATAAGGAAATTGGCGAATTCAGAAACTGTGTAATGAGTAAACTGGTGAATCAGTGAAATTGACGACTAACGAAACTGGCCAGTGGTACGCTAACTCATGAAAAATATGGAAAAGATCTACACAGTCGTAGTACAACCTGTCCTCACCTACGGCTGCGTGGTGTTGTGGCCACGAACAAGTGTGGTGACTACAATAAAGAAAGACAGTGCATCTGTAATATACTCAGAAGATCAGTAACTAGGTCTAGAGTCATAGCGGAGTGTCATGCTGCCTTACAAAGGCTGTCAAACAACTACAGAATAATGGTAACATGGACAAAGGGACATAGTGCATGCCCGGGTAACACCATGGCAAAGAAAGGAGCAAAAAAACAGGTATGTGATGACGTAAAGAACCTTTGCAAGCCATCAGCAATAGAAGTGCAGGAACTACTACGTCATCACACCAAGAGAGACCTATTTATTGTGGAAGGAAAGGCGAAGACCGTCTGTCGGGAAAGATCGTACAACGAGAATTACAACAAATTCAGCAGAATTTCAAAGAGGCAGCACAATCAACTGGTTAATAAAGCCGTTCTAGTTTTTATATTTTGATATAGATGGCGGTGCATGTAGAGCAAACCGAAAAAAATAGTTTTTTTTAATTTAGTATGATTTTTTTTTTGAAGCGCTCGTAGCGAAGTTTGCTTAGCCATTCTGAATCAGCAAAGTTAAGCAACGTCCGCCGCGGTCATGACTTGGATGGGTGACCGCTGGTGACATTACTACTGAGCGCTTCCGTGCTTCGGAGGGCACGTTAAGCCGTCGGTCCCGGTTGTTGTCTTAGGATAGCAGTCGTTACAGCATGGTGGTAGGGCACTTAGCAAATGCCCGCCTGGCTAGCTACCACCCTCAAGTTGAAAATCTGTCGCCAAGCACCTAACGGTGGGTTCCGGCAGCTGTCCTTGAGAGCCAGTAACTCTAGGTTAGTCTGAACAACATCCTCGACCACATCATCACTTACCATCAGGTGAGATAGTGGTCAAAGGCTAACCTATCAGGCATAAAAAAAAAATTAAAAAAAAATTATGCGCATTTTGCATTGTGAGTGTACCACATGCTAACAAAAATGTTAAAGAGTGATCTTAGTTAATTATACTATACTAATAAACTTATTTAATCTACAAAATCATACTAAAGCCCATCTGGAGTTATGTCCTTCAGCTATGGGGATCAACCTGCAATACAAACATCTCTATCATAAAAAGAGCTCAGAACAACATCCTAAGAAACATATCAAATGCTCCATGGTTCCTGAGGACTACAGAGTTGCATGAAGAACTGGAAATTAAAACAGTCAAGGATGAAATAAGACATTTTTCAGCACATTATAAAAAGCGACTGACCATGCACCCGAACCCCTTAGCCACACAGCTAACGGCCATCAGCTATCCAAAGAGACTATGCAGACAACACATCATGGAATTGGACAGAAATGATGAATAAAATAAAAGAGATATGGTCATTGGATCACTTCTCCTACATGTCAAAAATCTTAAAACAAACCTGCTCATAGTCTGGGGACTGATCGCAGATTAAAATAGAACAAAAAAAAATCTTAGTTATTTTTCAGATCTATGCAAGTAAATTCATTCTTTATGAATTTATCTATTGAATTATTATATTCTTCAGTCAACTTTTGGTGTCTAATTAAGCCTCTTTTTAAAATTACCTTGTTGGTTATATTTACTTATGGACTTATACTTCAAAGTATTTTTGATCATAATTTATTTTCATTTTTGTTACAAGGAAGACTGATTATTTTGTTCAAAGAAAAGCAAATAAATTTACCTAGTAATTTTAGGTTTTACTTCCGAACAGATTCTAAGTTTAGTAGGTTTTTACCTACGATTTTGGATCTCATTATTTAATACTAAGCATGTTTATTTTTTCCTATTAAGTTAAGCCAAAACTATCATAAAACACTTGTTTCGATTAAATATAAGCTTTGGCGTTATGTAATAAAATTTCAGTACAAAAAATCATTTACTATTATTCAAGTTAATATATGTTCTGCACCCCTGAAAGTACGAAGTATGCCAGTCTTACCCGACAAATGCTGTATCTCACAAAATAAGCTATTAAAAACCATATTCCTGAGAGTTAGGGTACAAAAATAAAGTTGTTACTAGAACTTGCACTCGTACACACTATCTGTTACTACATAAACTACTGGTAACTCATTAAATCTGCCGCTAGACGGTCTTATCTGACATGGTAGCCAAATCTGTCTATTTGCATGTGTTTTCAAAATTGGTTGTTTATTCAGTGACTGAAGGTTTTTATGTAATTTTGAATTATTTATTGTTAGATCAACTAAATATCTTATTATCTTATTTAACAAAATGTTACTTAAGGGTTATAGAATAGCCAAAATAAGTTGATTTGTAAAATTTTAAATAAAGTATGTAGTAGGTACATGATGTGATACGTACCTACGTGAGATTATGCGATCGTAGATAGTTAAGAAAAACGATGATTTAGATATAGACCATCACATCTCTACTGGTAACCTCTTTTATATATATATATATTAAGCACGTACTAACTAAGATAAGAACCAATTGTTGTAGTATATAAGGTATGAATAATGTAAGTCAAAGAGGTCTTAATACAGTTATTACACGATGGAAGGTTAAAGGATATACACCCTCTTTCATTTGGTGGCTCCAAGAGCCGCCATCCCTTCATGGCGACCGTAACATTGGTACTTCCCTTCACGAGTTGACCTTAATTAATTTTATTTTAATAATAATTCAATTAAATATTTTATTGACATGTATAAAATACGGATTTTACTGAAATAAATACGATTGATATCAGTAAATATGGGAACACTTAAGTGGGTATCTCATTCAGCACTGATATGCTCTGTTACATTCGTCCATTTGTTTGTACACCCTGCTATTTGATTATGTACTGTACTGGAGTCGTAGGTAGATAGAAACGATGATTTGTGTCAAAACATAAGGGTACGTGAATTAAAGATTTATGAAACATCTTACCAATGAAAACCTGATTTAACGTAGTTATTCCGTTGCTTACTTTTATGATTGATCTAAGATTAATATAAGTTTTAAATACAAATCACACAAACGAAAAAACACTAGATATCATAACCTTTCGAGACTGTGATAAGATAATAACTAATCTTGGTTGACGACACGGAACCGAGATCTCTCCTCAAAATGACCTTCAATCTTCAATCGTCGAATCAAAACAACAATCAGCTGGGCGCCAGTGCTGCTATAGTGGCCGCGGCTATTTACCCGGAGTAATTTTAGCACAGACTAAAAATACCTGTTCGTTCTTCACTGTAATGTTACCATTAATAGGAGCTTGAAATGTTACTCTGTATTGGGCATACAACTGGCTTGTAACCATGAACGGGACGCTTTGCCAAGCGATTTATTACCTATGTTAAGCTTTTATTTCATTTTAGCCTGTGGTATGGTACATAGATCAAATAGAATGTATGGTATATTTTTGCACAAATTATATAGATATGTCTAAAGACAGATAGGTAACAGACCTTCATGCGCCTAAACTTTAGTCGCCGATATCTTTTTTTTTAAATACCTGAGACGAATACTGGCAAACGTTTTGATCGAATTAATAATTCTAAGGAGTTTATTAACATATTGTAAACAGGTTGTACTCCTTTGGTCAGTATATACTTTTATATCGTATTCTTATTATTCTAAAATAGAATTAAAACAAATTTAAGTTTATATTGCCATTTATTTTAACATACAAGTAGCAATTTCTTTTTCCTCCATATCACACAATTAGGGTTAGCCCAAAATGTACATATATCTTCCTCCACTCCGCTTCAATTTTAGTGTGTTAATAGCCAATGGGTATCTACACTTTGGATACTGCAACACGTTTCATACGCTTGATATGTCCTGTAAAATAAAAGCAAATTTAATAATAGATACCTATCTGTAAAGCGATTATGATGTCTTCAAAAACTTGGCGAGGACATCATCAATTTCCCTCTCGAACTCGAAATCTCATCAGTTATTTTCAAATCGATATTCACATTCATAATGGCTTAAATATTGTATACATTTTGATATGTTAACTGTTTCTGGAGAACGTTTATATATGGTAAATATCTTAGTAAGTAAATGGTAGAAAATATATTATTACTTTTTTTAAATATATACATAATATTGCACTTAGCAAAAAACATTAGAGATGTTATATTTATCATTATTTTTGACCCGACGACGTTTCAAACAAAGCAGTGATCGTTAGTATTTTTAACAACTATGTGTAATAAGATATCGCGTTAACTTAAGATAACATTATTATACTTGTTATTTTTTTATATATATTTACAAATTGTTGATCTACTTCCACGTTCAAGTTATGCCATTGCGTGCTATTTGCATATAAATATCCGTATCATAGTGGGGAAAACACTACGATCTCAATAGCGTTTTCAGGGTGCCAGGTCTAATTTGGTTCAGAATATTTATGCAATTGCACCTTAGAAGTTTTGATTTGAATCATAAGAGAAAATAGTTCAAACCACCCTATGTATTAGATACCTAGAATTTAAGCGTGAATCGCGATTAAGAGTACCTACCCAGCAAATATTTGAAGCGCTCATAGCAAAGTTTGCTTAGCCGTTCTTAATCGATCAACTAAGTTAAGCAACATCCATCGCGATCATGACTTGGATGGGTGACCGCTGGTGATATTACTACTGAGCACTTCCGTGCTTCGGAGGGCGCTTTAAGCCGTCCCCGGTTGTTGTATTACGATTGCAGTAGTGTACAGCATGGTGGTAGGGCATTTTGCATTTTGAATGCCCTCCTGGTTAGCTACCACCCTCAAGTAGAAAATCTGTCGCCAAGCACCTAACGGTGTGTTCCGGCAGCTGTCCTTGAGAGCCAGTAATTCTAGGGTACCCTGAACAATATCTTC
This sequence comes from Plagodis dolabraria, assembly GCA_963854805.1. Lineage (NCBI taxonomy): Eukaryota > Metazoa > Arthropoda > Insecta > Lepidoptera > Geometridae > Plagodis > Plagodis dolabraria. The sequence continues at coordinate 36,885,606 of OY978443.1, read as the reverse complement.
GACCACATCATTACTAGCCATCAAGTGAGATAGTGGTCCAAGGCTAGCCTATCAGTAATTATATAAGGCATGCACTTATTAGTACTCGTAAGTAGAATGATACACAAAGTTGTCAGTGACTATGATTAAATGAAATCATCAACATTCAATTTATCACCCTTGTGGCAAGCCCACAGTAGCCACTTAAAGAAGTAGTTGGGAGTTGATTACCTCTTTTCTTACAACACTATGCTTAAGTTGGCGGGGTGGTCACCTAAAACGTATACGCAAAAATAGAGCAAAATTATTTCCGATATGTTACCTACCAAATGGGCGTGCGCCTCGAGCATTTGTTTGTTATGACTTGTCCTATCCTACCTAATAGATGCAGTGTTCATTATGGCAGACTAAGGCTATCTCGTTTGTGACTGAGGTTGATTAATTATGAATAATACATTATCAATTGATCAACACATTTGTATTTCACGACCGTGTAGAATTAGTTTCATTCGTCTGTGGAATCTGCGGTGTAGTTGTACTCTATAATTATCTCTTATCTGTTACTCTTTCTCTCATACTGATCTATGTTCTGGAAAGAAAACAAACAAACGAAATATTTCTTACTTTTTTACTAATATTTTCCAATTATTAGTGTATGGGTACTACAGTATTTCAGACAAACATTTCCAAAGGAATAAGAGTAACGACAACGTGGTTATCAAAGAAGCATTGTAACATATTTTAGGTAACCTCTTATCAAAAACAAAATTTAGAACCTCACAAAATTTTAAGAGAAGATTGAATCACAAAAGAAACGGATTACCTTAGTACTATACCTACGACGACAGTGGGTTTCTTGACCTAAAACTACTTAAGGTACAATTTGGACTCAAACCTGACCAGGGTACTGGTTAAATTACATCATATACTGCAAGCAATAATAGATATTGTAATAGTCAAAGTTTTAATTACAAACCATGCCATAGAAGGGATACTTCACTAGTTATTAGCTATGAAGGAAGGAATGCTCAAGAGTATGCATATACCGTGAACTTAAGTATTTTCAGCAAAAATTACTTTTTTTAATAAAACAACTTATTGATATCTTCACTGAGATTGCCATTATATGTCATGAGTGTAAAAATTATTGGATAAAATTATGTAAAATAAATGTATCTAGTTATTTATGTTATTTAATTTCTTTTCAATACTTTCATAAGTATCCATGGATTGCTCTTTAAGTATTTTAGTGACCTATTTAATGTAATGTATCAGCTGGATTGTTCACTGTTGTAAACAGCCTCCCACATTATGGGGGGTTTGCAGTGTGAGATATCAGTTCCTCAGAAAGTGCTGCTGCCCACCTTCAGGTGTGTTACCCTTAGTCGCCTCTTACAACACCCGGGTAGAGATGGAGGGGTGACATTCTAGCCCAGCACCCCATAGGTATATTATTGACCTTTGCTAGGGTGTAATAGTGTCAGAACTTAAATCTTAGATACTGTTATTTGTTAAGTTCGTTATTGTTAACTTATCAACCAGCAGGGCTATCATGTATCTTTTGTAGCTATGAACTGTTGATTGCAACAATAAAACTGTCAGTTTTGACAAATTTTGTAAGACAGATAGGTAACAGACCTTCATGCGTTGGAACGTTAGTCGCCGACCGTTTTTTTTCTTTTATACCTGAGACGATAACTGGCATATACATTGATCGAATTAAAATTTCGTACTATCCATTCTACTAAAGATTTTGCAAATATATAGTATATATACAGGCTGTACTCCCATGGTCAGTATTTCCTTTTCTTTCATATTATTATTATTCTAAAATCTAAATAAAACAAATAAAGGCAAAATTCTTACCTGTTACGTGTGAGCAGAAATTTTTATGAGATAAACAAGAGAGTTGGCCTAGACTTATTTTGTATAAGCATTGCATCGGCTAGGCGGTTGTAGCAGAGAGTTCTTCAACTAAATGTTTGAATTTTGTCATAAGCAGCAGTCTAAACATAAAAAGACTAAGCTGTAACCTAGTGATCATTATTTGAATGTCATTTATAAGATAGCTATCCGTGAGGACCTATAATTGGTTATCTGTTGTTGTTAGTTATATATAAGATATTTGTTATACTGTTGGTCTTCCTAAGAAATAAATAAAACTTAAGTTTATACTGGCATAGATTTTAAAATACAAGTAGTAATTTCTTATTATTATTATTATTTTTAGTATTCGGAGAGAGGAGAAACTTATTTTTTTCCCGCTCATGACTTCATTTTTGCCTCTCGTATTTTTTTTTATGTTATCCGCAGAGCATGCGTTATTGCAAAACATTAAAATACTAAAAATATCATAGTCGCTTTATTACATTTGGTTTTATTTTACAGGATATATCAAGCGTATGAAACGTGTTGCAGTATCCAAAGTGTAGATTGGCCATTAGACACTAGAATTGAAGCTGTGTGGAGGAAGATATATTTTGGGCTAAATTGTGTTCAGGAAGAAGAAATTATTACTTGTATTTTAAAATAAATGCCAATATTAACTTAAATTTTGATCTACTTAGATTTCAAACATTAAATTAGATTTTAGAATAATAATAATATGAAATCAAAGGAAATACTGACCATGGGAGTTCAACCTGTATATATACTATGTTATTACAACTCTATAGTAGAATGGATATTACGAAATTTTAAATCGATCAATGTATATGCCAGTTATCGTCTCAGGTATAAAAGAAAAAAACGGTCGGCGACTAACGTTTGGGCACAAGAAGGTCTGTTACCTATCTGTTTTTTTCATTGATACAAGATCTGTCAAAACTGTCATTTTTGATTGTTGCAATCAGCATTTCATTGCTACAGAAGATACGTGATCACCCCGCAGGTTAAACTACATCTATTGAGGTTATTACTTGGATGAGTGACCACTAGTGTTCAGCGCTAACCTAACATTTTATTTCCAGCAGTCTTTCAGAGCCAATAACCCTAGGTTAGCCTGGATAATATCTTCACTTATCATCAGGTTTGATAGTAATCAAAGTAGAACTGAAAAACAATAAAAAAGCTTTTACTTATTTTCCTATTATACATATCATAAATTAAATCTCACTAATTTTGTGACTGTGTATGTTTGTAGCTCCTTCACACTGAAGTGGCTTAACATATTTGTATGAAACTTGAAATATTGGTAGTGTAGGCCCTGGATTAACACAAGATATTACTATTTATATCTGTTTACATAATTGGTCTATGCGGGTGAAACCATGGGGTGCAGAACAAGCAGAACAGTAAAGCTGTGGCAGAGTAGTACCCATTATATTCATTTGTTCTATCAAAACTTGTCACTACCTTATAGTTTAACAGCTTGTCAGGGTACGAGTTATGTCATCTATCTCAACACAACTAAGTCCAACTCTCATTTCTGGGAATTATGGATTAAGAACATGGTTTCCTTTAATATTACTACCTAGTAATATAATTACCAAAGTCTATGATAAGTATAATCACATCTAATTTTTTCAGCTTTTCAGCTCTCAGGTAAAAATAATAATCATCCTCTTCATGGATGTTGTAAAAGTCTATTAAGAGAAAAAGTATGCTTAATGGGCAGCATGCCACTAATGACACTAAAAATTATGTCCACAACAGAGCTCTATCATTTTAACAAACTCACCTGCTATCTTGTGGTAGCAGGTAGGTTGCTGGTAGTAACAAGCATTATCTTCATAGTATCAGTAAAGCAGCCAGCCTTACAGGGCTGCTTTCCTAAAGAATAGATTGTCTTGACAATCTATAATATATAATATGTTCTTGTATCCATCTTATGTGTTAGTAAGGAGAATGTATTGTACCAACCCCACATTCATGGGACAAGGGTTGGAAGACGATTTTGTTCAATATTATCTTATAAGTACATATATTGCATCTATTGTATAAACTAATATGTTTAAAACTTACTTGTCTTCCTCAAGTTGAATCAGTTCACTCATAGTATTTTTTAATTTTCCATGTTTTTGAAGCAATTCCTTTACCAAATAGTTCTTCAATTATATTCCTGAAATGTCAAAAATTAATCCTTCATCATTCTCTCAACAAGTTGTCACAGTTTCCAAATCAGAAAACCAGGAGGCTTAATTACACCTAATACTTTTTATCCTGATTCCTACTTACCTAGATTACCTAGGTATTCTATTATCATAATTATAGATAGATCAACAAGCATTCGGGTCAGCTGAAACTATGGCATAATAAGCAGCACTATAAAGATAGTACAAGTCTTACATACAGCGGTGGGCGATGAATGAGTAGGTTGTTTTTTTTATTTTCTGAAACCTTATCAGGTACCCATAAGTAACTTCTGTTGCACTAACATGTTAAAGTTGTCAGCAGGTCAGGCTTATATATGATTTGACTTATATATGTTAGACACACAATGACAGCTTATGGTACACACACACCATTAGGGAAGTAGCCCCTTATTATATCCAGAAGAACCTATTACCATGCAAGGACTGTGAAGCTAAAAACCGCGGTAGTAATACTTTCGTTTGTAGTCTGAGACTGTGTTACAAGTTTTGTACAAAATAGTATTATACAGCTGGGGGGACTGGCCCACCACCACCAACTAAGCTGAGGGTAACCTTATTGAAAATCTAGGAACACTTACCGATTATGATAAGTTTTTGACCACCAAAATGACTAGTGTAACTACCACAATATCGTAGGTAGTACGTCTTCTCACTCAACCAATAAAATTTCTTGATTCCAGGACTTTTATTAATGTCTCCAGATTAGCGATCCGACATTATACGCGGTCAATTTTGTAGACTAATTAAAAATAGACTTAATATAATAGAAGTAAAAATTATTTAGAAATTATTTCCCGCCATTTTGTCACAATATCCACAATTAGGGATACTCGTTATATACCGATGCATCAAAACTACTCGATGATACCGTCAAAACATCGAAATGATCCGATGTTTACCTATCACAGACAAGAATGTATTTTTATGATACAATGAAACCCCGTTTTTACGGATATTAAAGTGAGACATGTTTTCTGTAACAAAAAAACTTGTTTAATGTTATAGATCGATAAAGGTGTTTTAGGCGTTTACAAATATAATGGAACAAAACAATCAATCGCGGTAGCACACTGGAATAACTAATAACTGGAGAAGGCGCTGTTTTTACGGAATTCGTGCGGGATGCGGACGGCGGTGTTGGCGGTTGAGACCCATTGGTTGGAATGGCTGCAGGAACGAGTATTATTTTAACTTTACACTGTCACACATATGAGCATTCCAAATAATAATCACACAAAATGATGGATCATGACTATGCTACCTTTCATATAAAAATGTTCAAACTGTTTTGCATTTCTGAGGCCTACTTTGTTAATTATGAGGTAGTTAATATTCCTTAGAATACCTACCTATACGTATAAACATTACACACCCAATATTAATATAACTAATGTTGGTTTTTAACAGAAAAGTTCATAAGATTTTTGAATATGTTCAGATATTTAAAAGTCTGTTTTTTAGCTAGGATAGGAGGGTAAAGAGCAGATCACTCTCTAAGTGATTAGCATCGTTACCCACGAATATCCAAGACACTAGCTTTCTTCTTGAAGGTTCCTGATTCGGTAATACTTCACATGGCAGATGGCTCGACATTATAGTAGTGCGGGGCAGAAAATGTTGTTTGAATCACAACACACGGTTGTGAACTTCTAGAGGTTGGTAGGGATGAAATTATTGCACCATCTGTCCAGATGTCCAATGGTGAAATTCAGCTGTAGGTATTAAACCAAACTATCTTCAGAACACTTCCCATGAAAGATACGGTAAAAGATGCAGAGTACTCCAACATCGCTACGCAGTGCCAGAGGGCTGAGTCGATCGAAAACATCATGATCGTTGATGAATCGAGTTGCGTTGACTGAGGTCAAATCGAAGAACCTGGTAGGTACTGCCTCCAAAGAAGTTAAAAGACGATTAAAAATAATGGCTCCGACTTTCTTACCCGTTTTTTCTTGGCTGTATGGCTCTTGGCCACTTTTATGCCTGCAGAATGTAGAATATTTTATTAAAACTTTCGTAAGTATTATACATATTTAAATAATATTCACACCGCTCTGTCACCGCCGCCGCCGCCGCAGACAACAGTGCTTGCGCGGACGCGGTCGGGAGCGCACGTACTCCATGACTCGAATGTAGAATAGGTACCTATTATTTCATAATTAAAATTATGAATATATAAATAAATAAATAAATAAATAAGTTTAATGACCATTTTTTTGAATTTACATACATATTGGATATAGTTTGTAGTAAAATGCACTTAAAACGAGTTATCTTATTGGATCGTTGTTGCCTGTTGTAGTTATAAACTGTGTTACAGTCATCAGCGCCCTCCGACTGGAAATGACCTAAGTACATAATTTAAATTGTATGTTCAATTAGATTTATATAAACATAAATAAACTATATAATATATGATCATTAAATGAATTACAAATTTTTAAATAATATTGCGCATACTAAGTAAATTGGGTGTGTAAGTGTGAATGGTGAATGTGAGTGTTATGAAAGTGATATGAGGGTGTGTGTGTTGTGAGAGATTTCATGTTTATTTATTTATATAATAGCCTTTAGAAGATTTTCCGTTTCCGAGTAGGTTAGTTGTAAAAGATACCTTGTAGTGACACATTTAACTTGAAATGACGATAGCGGGTAAATATGGAGCTGGACGTTTAATTTATTGTAAAGCCGGCTACTTGTTGTAAAATGTCGGGTTAGTGGCATACGCACCCAATGTCAACTCCCCCCGTGTCAGTTGCCCACGATCTCAGTTCCCCCCGATAAATTTGATTGAAAGAAATAATTACCATATATTAAATATACCGTTAGCAAAAAAGAGTTTCTCTTGATAATAATATATTTATTTCAATATCATAATTGCTAAAATTATATTTAGTCAATTGTTTCGAATGGTTTTTATATCTTGCGTATTAATAACACATACAATTGTGTTATTAAAATGCAAGATTCAAAATTCAAAATGTATGCATACTAGCTAGGTATTATATCGAGGAAACGGGACTGCCGGTACTATGAATGAAATTCTATTGTTCTCGTAATCTTTCAATTCTGACGGGTTTAACTATAAATCACCATTCAGTCCAGCGCATTTCTTACAAATTATAAAATTTGGGTTACTGATTACAATAGTCGGCACCCAGAAACACAGATGAAAGTGAAAACAGAATTATGCAAAAACTATATATCAGTGCAAATAATTTTTGAAAGGCGTATTTAGAAATTTTTCAAAATTAAAATATTATTGTTGTACTTTGGACATTCCAGCATTCAGAAAGGTGAAAAACACATTGTGTAGAAAGCATAGCAAAGATTTGAAAGTTCCAATAACAAATTTCATGGAACCACTTCATATATTAATCCCCGCAAAATGTAAGCCCCTTGTATTGTTTGATTACATCAAAGATGATTATCGCATTAACCTTATTGTAAGAGAAATAAAAATATAACCGCAACAATGTCCTAAAGCAAAGCTTACTAAGGCAATGGCTACTGTTTTGTGGTCTCAGCATGGTGTTATTCACTATAGCTTTCTCCGATCTGGTCAAGCAATAACGGCAGATATTTACCGTTCCGAACTCCGAACAATGATTGCAAAACTAGTAATGAAACATTCCCGACTCATGAATCGATCTTCACATTATTGCTTCATGATAACGCGAGACTTCATACAGCACGAGTTTTCTTCCTAGGAGGCAGTACAACATGCATTCACACAGTTTGTCACAAAAAACACAATTTCAATTTTTCAGTACAATACGGCAATTTCATACTTAACCCCTTATAGTATCTAACTTTTAGTTTTTTCTTTTAGTAATTTTAAATGTTTTATGATTGTTGATTTCCTTTTATTGAGTGTTTAAAATTGTTTATTTTATATACTTTGTACAATTTTAAGTGATTTATAAATGCTGTTTTTGCCTGCTGTAATGTTAATATTGTTGTTAATATTTACAATGAAACTTTCAAATTAATAAATGATCGTAGAAAATCAGTATTTCCTTTATTTTTCTTATAATCCTTTATTTATTCATATACTTGCATAATATATACAGTAAGTTCTTATTATAAGTTTAACAAAGTAAGCTTATATATGACAAAAATCTCTTCCAACTAACCTAAACTTGTGTGCCCTAATTTTTTTTTAAATAACTTTAAATACACTTTCGCTGCTGACAGTACAAATCACAAAAAAATGTTCGCTCAAAATTTATCGGGGGGAACTGAGATCGTGGGCAACTGACACGGGGGGAGTTGACATTGGGTGCGTATGCCACTAACCCAAAATGTCTACCAGCTAGAAGACAATTATACGAAAATATGGGACATACACGATTACGCCTTCGATGGTTTTGATCCTTACGACGATCATATGTTATGGTTTTGTGCTTACGGAGTATTGCATTGAGAATGTAGAGTTGTCGCACCGTTAGAAGCTCGACATCTTTGTACAAAAGTGTCGTGGGATATAAAATCGGCTTTTTAATAATTACTTTGAGCACCATATACGAGCTATACGAGCTTTGTAGACATCTATAAATTGACTTAATCAGTTTGGACTTTGAAGTGAGAAAGGAGGTGTTTGTTGAGGAGCATAATATTTGTGTTTCAGCCAAATAGAAAAAAACCTGCCTCAGAAGTCTACAGATGGTAATGGGTGTAGTTCAGATTAGATTATTAATCCCGTACATTACAAAAGTCCACGATAATCTGATGATTCAAAAGGCTTCGTGTTAAATTAAGAACATGTTGCATCATTCACGGTTATATAGGTACACATAATATTTTATCCTCTCCGGTAGTTGGAGTAAAAAAATCTAAAGTATATCCAAAATGTATTCGATATGTGATGGCGTTGCATCGGAAAAAATCGATGCTACGTATCGATGTATTACATCGATTAAAAACAGTTTATATGGACATGCCTACCACAGCTGAATAAGTTTTTTTTGATTATGATTATGGTCTGAATATAGCTACAACTTGCACAGCAATTTGCGAAATTTATTATTAGTCTGACGTTCCGTCATCAGTTTTCAAGATCGCGTCTAATGTCATCGGGATTGTTCGGTTGTTTCCGCCGCCTGTATTTTTGGGTCCGTGATACTGATATTACATGTTTTTGTTTTATGATTTACTGAAATTATATATCATAAATTATGTACATAGAAAATCTAATATAATTGATTGTTTTAGAAATCGCCTGTCATGTCCGATGTCATATCAATTGTATGTCCATTCAAATTCAAAACGGTGCGGCGTAAAAAAAATCTACTGTTGCATTGTATATATTAGGTAAGAGTTAAGACTAGCAATTTACCATTATGATCCTATTGTTGTTAATATTTACAATGAAACTTTCAAATTAATAAATGATCGTAGAAAATCAGTATTTCCTTTATTTTTCTTATAATCCTTTATTTATTCATATACTTGCATAATATATACAGTAAGTTCTTATTATAAGTTTAACAAAGTAAGCTTATATATGACAAAAATCTCTTCCAACTAACCTAAACTTGTGTGCCCTAATTTTTTTTTAAATAACTTTAAATACACTTTCGCTGCTGACAGTACAAATCACAAAAAAATTTTCGCTCAAAATTTATCGGGGGGAACTGAGATCGTGGGCAACTGACACGGGGGGAGTTGACATTGGGTGCGTATGCCACTAACCCGTTTGTTCCAGTTGTAACTTTTACAAGAAACAAAGTGGTACCTACTTACTTTTTTTACTAGATTTTATATTGTGTAAATCGTATTTTGCTTATATGTACAATTATATTTAAAGAACCTTAATTACAGGTTATTTTATTATGTTTTATTCAATCAGAATTTGGAGTAAAAACTCTACAGTTACTAAACTAAAAGCACTTAGACAACCTAAAAAAAAATCTATGCAGGTCTACAGGTAGGTAATCCTAATACGACTAATAATACCTAGTATCAAAAGATTGTTAGGTAGGTAAGTACAGTCATTATTCATACGGTGACAAACTTAGACTTCACGCACACAGTTACGCGTGTACAAAAACAACATTTGTGTAGTGTCTGTGTAATAGGTAGGTAATTGTAACGCGGTTTTTGTATAGAGAATGAGTCGAATGTCCGGGGTGTGGTATAGCTTAGGTGGCTTCTGTACTGGTAAAATCGACTAAGCCACCCTGAAGGCGAAGCTATCTCTCTCTCTCTTCGGTCGTTTCTTCATTGCTGAAGGTCGTGGTCACTCTTGGCTAAATAGGATCGGACAAACTGTTTCCATTTATTTCGGTCCGTGGCCTTCCTCACTGCGGCATTGAATTTACACGAAGGAGTGGTGCCTCTGATCTGGTCAGACCATCTAGTTGGTGACCGTCCTCTTGATCTCTTTCCTGCGGTGTTGCCAACTATAACCAGTTTTTCCAGACTATCGTCACCACTCCTGATTATGTGTCCAAAATACGTGAGAATGCGCTGATGACATAGTGTGGACAAACGAGTCTCAATTTTAAGTTGCGTAAGAATTGATGCATTGGTACGCTTTGCAGTCCATGGTATTCTTAGCATGCGCCTCCAGCACCACATCTCAAATGCATCAATCCTTTGTCTTTCTCTTGCTCGGATGGTCCATGTTTCTACGCCGTATAAAAATATTGGAAAGACCAGAGCACGTACAAGTCGGGTTTTGGTTTTATTTGTGATCCCACGATTTCTCCATATGGCACCAAGTCGGGTCATTGCATCTTTGGCCATACCAATACGTCGTTTGATCTCCGGAACGCAACTACCATCATTGCATATGCGGGACCCCAGGTAAATACTCTTCAACGGTGTCTATATGAGGGATATTGTTGGCAATTGCCAGTTTGTCCGCGCGATCCACTATCATTAACTTGGTCTTGCTCCTATTGATAGTAAGCCCCAGTCTCTTGCTCTCAGTCTCTAGTCTTTGGATCAGTTCCTTCATATCGTCAATGTTTGTGGCCAGTAGCACGGTGTCGTCCGAAGTTTAACATTTATTACTACTAATATCTAAAAAGTCGGAATGGATTTTGATGACGATCCAGGGTTAGCACATGATTGAATAAGTATTTCCAAGGAGGGAAAACCATGCAGGTGAAGCGGTGCGGTGGGTGAAAAATAAGATTTCCAGTCACCCCGTGACCACGATCACTGCAAAGTGTTTGAAACATCGGGATAAAATAATGAAAAATATACGCGATTTAAACCATTTAAAGTTGTTTAATTACTATGTGTAACAATCGCAAAAACCTAAGACAACATTAAATAAGATTTTATTAATAATACTTATCGTGTTAAAAAAAAACATAGACACTTTTTTATTTTTACATATTTAATAATTATATACATTTTACATAATATATACATTAGAAATTAAAAAGATTTTCTTCTATTGCTTTTTCTGACTCCCAAGCCTCAACAGATTCAGGATTGTGTTTGATTATTTTTTTGGGTCTTGACTCCTCCTCAGTAACAGTATATCTTCGTTTTTTCTTTTTCTTCTTGGAAGTAGAGTTTCCCGACAGCTCAGTGAGCTCTGCGTCTGCTGCGTGTTCTTTCTTGGGTGTAGAGAAAGTTTCTTCAATCTGTTCAGACTTTCTATTTTTCTTCTTTTTCTTCTTTTTGTCTATTGAGACTGACAATTTACATTGTGCTGCTTGCAGTCGTTCTCGTACTGCAGATGGCAGCTTTATGGCTTTCCTATAATTGGACCCAAATAGTGGATGTCTACATTTGGTGTCCGGTAGTGGTATGAAATTTTGGTTATTTACCATTATATTTGTGTCGTGGATGTGGGCTTTGGGTATTCGCCTGCGCAACGTCACACATCCCATAATTAAGAAGTTTTTAATAATCCGCCTATCATTCTCTGCTGTCATTACAGTCATGTAACGTTTTTCATCCTCTAAGCATCCTTCATACGTTTTTTCACTTAATTTTATCTTGCATTTACTATCTAAAGTCCATTTTTTATCTTGAAAAGCTTCTACATTAACATCTTTCGGACATCGGATCACCCACATATCGTCATCTTCATTCAAAACCAATGCTTCAGGAAGTTTAGATAGTATAGGCCTCAAAGTTTCACTAGATTCCAAGAAGGCATTCAATTTGCTACTGTTTTTTTTTGTTGGTTTAATGGTCACAGATTCAGTTTGACCATCTGAATCTTCATCTTCAAATGTTATTCTTTCTGAAATGCTTGCTTTGTTGCGAATGCTCCGATAAGAAGTACTGCTGGAATTTACTTGTTCTATTGGTGGTTGACCATTAGGTGTTAGTTCAACATCATATACTGTAGTGGTCTTATTTGAATTCTGTTGAGACTCTTCATGTTGTTCTATGACTGTTTCCTCTGCAAAGAAGCTTTCCTTTATGCTGCTTTCATGTCTAGTTGCCTCACTTTCTGATTGCATTCTTTTTTTCTTTGATTTCTTTTTTTTCATACTTTCGTCCTCTTCTAAATGCCTAGATTCTTCTTCAATATGATTAGATTCATCTTCATAGTGAATCTGTGCATTGGAAAGCCCTTCCGTTTGTTTTTCCGTTTGAGTTTCAGAACACGATAAGTCAAAATATTCATTGTTCAATGATATGTCGGTTACACTTGATTTCTCTTTATTTCTGCTTTTCCTACTTTTTACTGCAGATGGTACAGCAAAGTTTTGTTCATCCTTAACTTTAGAGTCTAAATAGTCCTCATCATATGAATCATTTGATGCAGATTTTGTAGATTCTAAAGATTTGTGCTTCTTATGTACTTTGCTTACATCAACATCACTTTCAGGTTCTGTTTTGATTCTTTTCTTCTTTGGACTTTTATGAAAAGTTTCATGATCTGAATTAGTTAGAGTGTGGGACCTTTTCCTTTTTGGATGTGTGGGTATATCGACGGTACTCGCTCCATCCTCCTGGCTACCAGAAAACAATCGTTCCTGAAGTTTCTTTTTGTAAGTTTTCCCGGACTCAGACTCATCACCAGATTGCTTTGTGTTCTTATAAGGTTTAGGCCTGAAATTCAAGAGTAGTTATTATTATGTAACTTGGAAGACATAGGGACTTACATAATTACTTAGTGGAGACCTGATGTACGTTCCCTCAATAATTGATTATGAACTTCTTCATGAAATTTGGTAGGAAGGTAGCTTGATCAGCTTGTATGAATTAAATATTTTTATTAATTATAAATAAATTATCTTCCTTGCATTAAGCGTACTTAATTGCAAATTTAACTACATATCAGTACTATAATAAAAAATAAAAGAAAAAATTATAAAGACACGACTTATTTCGTATATCGATAAATATAATATCCTTTCCCCAAATCAGTTTGGATTTAGAGCTGGTAGATCGGCTGCGGATGCTGTGCTGGGAGTTACTGACTTTATTATTAATCAACTTGACAACCATAATAAAGTCATAGGGATATTCTTAGACCTCGCCAAAGCCTTTGACACCGTCTCTGTTCCTATACTAGTGAAGAAGCTTGGACACATTGGCATACGAGATAGGGCTTTATGTCTCTTGGAAGATTACCTCAAGAAAAGAACACAGAGGACCAAAATAGGTGATAAAATTAGTGATGCAGCAACAACCAATTATGGCGTTCCCCAAGGAAGCGTTTTGGGTCCGAGCCTTTTCTTAGTGTGCAGTGTACGTAAACGATCTATGCAATTTAAATTTGGATCATGGACACATTTTTTCATACGCAGATGATACTACCATACTTTTCGTTGGTAAAAGCTGGGAAGAGGCACAACTGAGGGCTGAAAAGGGTATGAAAATTGTTAATGAATGGCTACAAGATAATCTTCTTTCTCTTAACGTACATAAAACAAAATTTATAACATTTAATAACCCTCGTCTTCCACTACCTAATATAGAATATATAAAGGTACATTCAAGGGATTGTGTGCCTTACATTTGTCAATGTCCAAAATTAAAAAATGCCTCTTGTATAAGGTACTTGGGGGTAATCATGGATTGTAGAATGACATGGAATGTACATATTAAGACGCTTAGTAGCAGAGTTCGTAAGCTAATTTATGTCTTTAAAAACTTAAGAGAGGTCGCAGATAGAAAATTAATTATTGATGTTTACAGCGCACTTTGCAAGTCGATCCTTACATACTGCAATACATCTTGGGGTGGAGCATACAGCTGTTACATGATAACGCTAGAGCGCGCGCAGCGAGCTATATTAAAAGTATCTACTTATAGGCAAATTTTGTACCCAACATTTGAACTTTACAAGGATTGTAAAGTACTGACTGTTCGTCAATTATATATATATGAAAGTATTCTTAATCAACACAAACAACCAAATCAGTCAAACAACAAAAGAAGGAAAGACCTTGTTTATACTAAGCCGAAACTTAACACAAAATTTGCTAAACGCTATCTGCGTTTTATGGGCCCTCATTTATATAATCAAGCTAGCAGAGTAATTAAAGATCTCGTATTATTAAACAAGAGAAACGGAAAACGTGCAGTACACGATTGGCTGATTAAACTCAGCTATGATGAAACTGAGCAATTGTTAAAAACAGTTGGATAATCCTGTACTGACTGATACCCTTTTTCTTCTTCTGTGTCTTGCATACTTCCTTAGTTACGATATCCTTTAAATTTAATATATTTTTCCTATTATGTACGCACTCACATCCACACAAATTCATACACACATACACACACACACACCCTCTCACACGCACATACAAACACTATCAATCACACTCATTCTTTTTTCTTACTTATTCCTTCAATACTCATCGTAAACACACAGTTATATTATTATCTAAATACTCGTACTTACCTAGATAAATTGTAATATTAAAAATTTAAAATTTAAGTAGCTTTCAAATACATTCCTTTATTTTCATTTTATTTATTTACTTTTAAGAGGTAATACACAACTTGACGTAGTTATGTACCACAATGTAATACGTAATTTGTTGTAATTGTTTAAATTTTTCTTGTCATGTTTAATATTATTGTACACTTGAAGGGTATGCAGAGCCTACAACACAAGAAATTATTTTCTTAGTGTAGGTTCTGTGCGAATAACAGACTAGGCAAACATACAAGCCATAGCTTTTTGTCACAATTTATAATATGTTATTAAGAACCTTATTTAGTTTGTAACCAAATTGTACATTATTTGCGAAATAAAAACTATTATTATTATTATTATTATAATATTATAAATGCAAAAGTAACTCTGTCTATCTGTTACGCTTTCACGCCAAAACTACTGGACCGATTTGAATGAAATAGTTTGAGACCCGGGAAAAAACAAAGGATAGTTTTTATCCAACTGTGCAAAAAGAGATTAATGTTTTTGCGCGATAACCGACAGACGAGCGGGGCGGAGCCGCGCTCGGAAAGCTAGTATCTAAATATAACTATAAAGGTGAGAGTATGGTTATCCATAATACTTCTTAGAAGGAATGTTGATAAAGCAAAAATATATAGCAACTCGACTTAATCAAAGCTACTATGTGTTAGTTATTCCCTTCCGTTATACCATTCAGAAGGCATGTGGACCACTTATAATCTTTTCTGTTTGTTTATTGTGGCACTTAAAGCACTACTCTTTATTGATTTGATAGCATTCGTGCATAAGTCCTATGATTGATGCAGTCATTTGGGAAATACAAATTTAAAGGTCTTTTAGTAAGTAATTTTTCCCGGTTCCGGCGATCTGACAGTGAATACATACGAGTACGTCAATGTTTTCCGCAAATAAAATTTAATAACAGTGCAAATAGCGTATTTCAAAAGTGTCTCGACGCAAAATCCGATAGATTAGTCAGTGAAAAACATTTAAGAAAATTATCACAGTGCAAACCCATTCGTCTGTTGTAAGAACTGCATTAATTTCCACTCAACGACCTAACCTAAAAGCACATGAATAAATAACAATACAATACAATAACTCTTTATTGCAAACCAATTTAGAACATTAAATTTTAACAATTGCATTTTAGGTACATATATTAAATAATAACAATAAAAACCCTTACATAATGGTATTACAATGGGCGGTCTTATCGCTATAAAAGCAATTTCTTCCAGACAACCTTTGGATGGATAGAAACAAAAAAGGGAATAGGCGGTTGGTGCAACTTGAAATCATATATAAGACGTTTACTAGTAGGTACTTTAATATACATTCTAATACATAAATATCAATAAAAATACACTATTACTATACATATACAAAATACTAATCAACAAATACACACACACACATATATATATATAAATTAAACACGAATATATAAATATATCAAGCAGAAATTGATAAATAATAATCCTTAACTGAAGTCTTAAATGTTGAGAGCGACTTGGCAAGCCTTATATGCACAGGCAGTGCATTCCACAATCGTACAGCTTGAACTGTGAAGGACTTATCCAAGAACTGTGAAGTATGGGGAGGCATTTTCAGTTGGAGGGTCTCAGAAGATCTTAAGGATAGGGAGTATGAGTGATGTAAGAATTCAAAACGCTCTTTGAGGTAGGGAGGTGTGCACGACTATGCCAAACTTTTTGGTAATCTTGTATTTCTTTTTATTTATAATATTGTCATTTGTTTTTAGTTGCTTAGTTACGAAATAATATACGAAAATTTTCTATTGAACCAAAAGCACGTTTTATTTTTTAGCTTTACGAATGGTCAAATAGTGGTCCTTCTACCATAGAATTTAAACCAGTTATGTGGATAACAGTGTATAAAGTGTATATATATATATAAAGATGTTATTTAGTTTTCAGTAATTTTATTTTTGCTAAACGTAATGGTTGTAACACGAAGCCAATCTCGTTTAGTACCACCCTCAGCTACAAGCACTGATTTCAGGACAGGTCAGCCCGAAAGTTCTGGTTTATTAGTAAGCGAAGTGCAAATGGCAAGCGATGTACCTACGGTAGACGCTGGCGCTGTGCTCAACCCCACGCGGACGCACTCAATTACATCACGCACGAGCCGCTCTTCAGCGACGGTCGCTGCAAGGAGACTTGCAGCAGAGGCACAGCATGCCCGTAACCTCGCACGAATGGAGTTAGCTGCTCAGGAAGCACAGTTAAAAGCGCAGTTGGCTGACCAGGAAGTACAGTTGAAAGCGCAGTTGGCTGCTAAAAGGTTGCAGCTCGAAAAAAACACTGCTGAATTGGAACACCAGGCTGAACTGGCTGCTATTGAGACCGAGCTCAGTGAACACGGCGCCCGAAGCGGTCGAAGTAGAGGTAGCATTAAAGACTGGTTGTAAAAAGGTGATGATGTATCGTTCTGCCCAACAATTATAACCACGACATTTTACAGAATGGAAAACAGTACAAAGAAAGTAACCAAGTAGCTGTTTCACAAAAAACTAATATTCCACGGACAGTACTTGACCCTAATATTAAAAATATCAACTTTTCACAGGTTTGTTCTAACGATGTCCGTAATGATGCCCCAGGAACAGAACAGCCGTTGACGTCACAGAACAGCCTTCAACGAGACGACTACGATTTGGTGCCATCTTCAATCCCTCAGCGGCGAGAAGACGTGGATCCAGTGCACCAGCTCGTCTCTGCCTTTGATCGCTTAGTAACCAAAATTCACCCGACTAGCAGCAACCGGCAAAGACTTAACATCAACCTTCCAACGTTTGACGGTAAATCGCCACTGGACTGGTTAGTTTTCAAACGAACTTATATTGATTCAGCAGATACGTTCACGACCTCTGAAAATCTAGCTCGTCTTAGCATGACTTTAAAAGGAGCTGCACGTGAAGTGGTTAACGTACTAATTGGGTTACAGAGCCACGACTCTTCAACCCAATGATATAATAGATGAATTGGATCGGCGTTTCGGCCGTCCAGAACAAATTGTTTTGCGAGAGTTCGCGGCAATTCGCGCTCTACCAAGAGTCAATAACGAAATGAAGGAATTGTCAGTTTTTTCCTCTCGTATACGTAATTGTGTAGAAGTAGTACAATTGTTGAAAGAAACCGACTACCTACATTCCCCAGAATTGTTTTCGGTGCTAATTAACAAGTTGCCCCTATTGTTACGCACAAGGTGGATCGACTATGCAGCAGCGCATACCACCTACGGTCATACGTCCAGTAGCGCGAGGGTTGAGATGCTGTTCGAGTTCCTAGCACGTGAGGTTGATTTACACGTAAGGTTCGGCGATATGACTCAGAATATTATTAGTATGCCCCGGGAACGTGCTCATGCCGTATTAGAATCACATTCAGTTCCGATTGAGCAATGCAACCCGGCACCTAAAACTAAAAAAAATGAACAAAACATTCCAAAAAATATTTCATGTCTTTGTTGTAAACAAACACATGACATATCAGGTTGTGACACTTTTAAGTCTATGACAGTAAGCGACAGATGGCAATTCATAAAAAAATATAAGAGCTGTTATCGTTGCCTAAAAAAAGGTCCACATGTTTTTAGGTTGTGTAACAAAAATAAAGAAAAGTGCGAAGTTGACGATTGTAATCGTAAACATCATAGCCTATTACATGATCCTAATTTTATTCCTACAACTATAGCTAACGTAAACGAAAATATACATTCCGCTTCTAATACTTATTCCCTTCAGGCTTCTGCTGCAACTGATTCAAGCGCTTCGGGACATGATATGGCGAGAGAAGTAGCCGCGTACGCTAACACCACCACGACGTCAGATCCACTGAGCGTGTTGGATGTTAGCCCTACTCTTCGCCCCCTTTTGAAGATAGCTGCAGTGGCAGTTTCAGGCCCTCTAGGAAGTGTAGTCACTTTCGCGTTGTTGGATGACGGTTCTACATCCACCTTTATCGATTCAGAAATATCCACTCGTATCGGCGCTGACGGACCGGAAAGTCAAATATATTTAGATTGTGTTGGAGGCTTAAGTCGAGGGACAACCGTGAAGTACGTCGATTTTGAGATAAAAGGACGACACGCTGATGAAGTTTTCTCAGTACGTAGAGCGCGTTCAATCAGTAATTTGGGTATAGCATGCAAACAATCAGTTAGCCGCGATGTCATACGTACATATCCATATCTATTTGATATAGGTAGTCATTTGTGCTACGAAAATGTTACGCCTATGTTAATTATTGGGATTGATAATTGGCATCTGTCCATTGCGACTACCACGAGGAAAAGGGCTAAGTCGCAACCTGTGGCGATACAAACGGCATTAGGTTGGGTGCTTTTTGGCTTCGCGAGTAGCAAAACCAGACCGGTTGAAACAATATGCCATGTACAATTAACCGAATCTAACAAAATCGAACTTACGAACTGATTAAGGCGCAATATAAAAAAATATAAGTTGGACGCGATAGGGATATCCAAGCACGAAATGCGTAGTACTGATGATCAACGTGCGCTTGAAATCCTTGAACGTACGGCTCACCGACTTCGCGATGGTCATTTCGAAGTAGGTCTTCTATGGAAAGCAGATAATCCAGTGGTACCAAATAGCTATCCGTTGGCGCTATCTAGGTTTAGGAGCCTCGAGGCTAAGATATTGAGAGAACCTGATTACGCGGAACTATATCGAAAAAATATCCGCGATATTTTGAACAAAGGTTACGCGGAGGAATGTACCGGTTTAATTCCGATGGGTGTTTGTTGGTATCTGCCACACTTTGGAGTGACAAATCCCATCAAGCCAGGTAAGTTGCGTGTTGTGCATGACGCTGCGGCACGATCTCGAGGGGTCTCGTTGAACTCGATGCTGTTGCCTGGGCCTGATTACTTGCAATCTTTGCTTGGAATTCTAATGCGTTTCAGGGAAGGAAGGATTGCCCTCACAGCTGATATTAAGGAAATGTTTCCACAAGTAAAAATTATACAGCAAGATAGAGATGCGCAACGATTCCTTTGGCGCGACGATCCTTCCGGCCCTATTAAGGTATACCGCATGTCCTCGATGATATTTGGCGCATGTTCAAGCCCATCGACAGCGATCTACATTATGAATCTCAACGCATCAGAGTTCCTTGTAGAATTCCCCGAGGCCGTAGAACTTATCAAAAGCAATACGTACATGGACGATTTCATCTGTAGCGTTGACGGTCTCTATGATGCAGCTCGTCTAGCTGCTGAAGTTGCGACGATACATACGCGCGGGGGATTCAAAATGCATGGTTGGATATCGAATAATCCACCAGCTTTGGCCCAGTTGCCTGCTGAATTACTATCGGGTGTGGTGACTGGAGTCTGGAGAGGGGGAGTGGAGTTGTGTAAGGACGCTGTGAATCGTACACTAGGGCTTATTTGGGAACCTTCTCTTGACGAGCTAAAATTTAACTTTGGAGTATCATCTGATTCTTCAGCTCCAGTCGCTAAGCGTCAAGCATTAACACAAGTTATGCGGATATACGATCCTTTGGGAATTTTAATGCCAGTCGTAATCAAGGGCCGCATCCTTTTCCAAAACTTGTGGCGTAAAGGTTTGGACTGGGATGAGAAGTTTAGTGAAGTTGATTGCAAGGTATGGCATGAATGGTTTGAGAGTTTGAAGTCAACTGCAGGAATACGCGTACTGCGACGGTATAATTTGCGAGATACAGATATTTCACATCGTGAGTTGCACTTGTTTTGCGATTCTAGTGAATCAGCGTACATCGCCGTTGCGTATTGGCGGATCATTGATATTCATGGTCAAGTAAATTTAGCTCTTGTTTGTAGTAGGGCTCGGGTCACTCCTCTAAAACCAACTTCCATACCACGTTTGGAACTGCAAGGAGCTTTAATAGCAACTCGTCTCGCAACGTTCATATCTGATGCTCATCGCCACAAACCACATCGACGCTATTTCTGGAGCGACTCCATGACTGTTCTAGGCTGGTTGCGTAGTGATGCTCGTAAATATAAGCCTTACGTTGCTAATCGTGTCGGAGAACTTCTAGAAAACTCTGCGTTGTCTGAATGGCGTTGGATCCCCACTAACCTCAATGTCGCTGATGATGCGACACGTGTGAATCGTAGCATATTAACTATGGAGTCGCGCTGGATGTGTGGGCCCTCATTTCTGTTGTCTCCTTCGTCAGAATGGCCAAAGGAGATAGCAGGGCATGAGAAAATAGATATACCAAAAGATGAAGAATTAAAGCCACCCGCACGTGTTATCAAATCATCACCATTGTCAAACCCATCGAATAATGACGCTAGTTGCAATTGTAATAATGTAGTAGAGTTGCCGCTACCAATTGCTGCTGATCCAACTCATTTCAGTTCATGGCTTAGGTTGGTAAGGGCAACTGCTAGAGCTCATCATTTTATTGCCGCATGCATCACCAGGGTGAAGAGGGTTTCTAATAACTTTATCCTTCCTCCACAAAGCTTTACGACATGCACTTCTACCCCTTCCCTTCGACCACTTACGGCACAAATACTTGAATACGCGGAGGTCCACATATTACGAAAGAGCCAAGACACCACTTTTCGACAAGAAGTAGTGTGCCTACATCGTGGACGACCCATTCCACCGAAAAGCAGACTCATAAGCCTTACTCCAGCCATAAACTCAGATGGCCTATTATATGCACGAGGACGAGCCGCCACCGTCGTGGACGTCACCACCAATACCCAGCCTATATTATTAGACGGAAAAGACCCAGCCGTACGTCTCCTCATCTCACATCTCCACAAGAAGTTCGCACATGCTAACACGGAAACGGTCATCAACGAACTACGGCAGCAATATTGGATTTTGGGCCTGAGAAATACGGTCAGGATGATTGTACGCAATTGCCAGTTCTGCAAGCTAGTACTCAGAAACCCTGAACAATCTGCTATGGGAGACTTACCAGAAGCTCAACTTGCACACAACAAACGACCCTTCACATTCGTGGGATTGGATTATTTTGGACCTTTGATGACTGCAGTCGGGCGTAGACATGAGAAACGATAGATCGCTCTCTAGGCCGTATGAGTTACTCCAATCGGTGATACGTTGTAAGTCAGTGTTGATGGTGTCAATTGCAATTGGCAACTCATTGAGTGGAGCTTGAGTGTAGATCTGCAAATCATCTGCATAAAGGTGGTAGAGTGAAGAGAGTTGATGAGATATGGAATTAATAAAAATTTGAAAAGAGGAGAGGTGATAAAACGCCGCCCTGAGGCACGCCCGCAGTTGTAGTACACCAAGATGAGTAATTTTCATCAATGCGTACACGCTGCCGACGCCCAAACAGGTAACTACGAAACCAAGCAATTACCGTTGGAGATATATTAAGAGAGCACAAAACACCCAGTAAAATGTCAAAATCTACATTATTAAAAGCGTTGCTAAAGTCAAGTAATGCTAAAACCGACAGTTTTCCATTCTTCATGCCACATCTTACATCATCTGTGATCTTGACTAAAGCTGAAACAGTGCTGTGTCCCGGGCGAAATCCTGATTGGAAAGAGTTTAAAAGGTTGTTTCTGATGAGGAAAGAAGTAAGTTGTTGGTGGACAAGACGTTCGAGAAGTTTTGAAAGGAAAGGCAGAATTGAGATAGGGCGATAATCAGAAAATGAGGTCGCGTTGTTCTTTTTAGGTATAGGAGTAATCTGAGCTTCTTTCCAATAGGAAGGTAACGTACTGCTAGAGATAGAGCTATTAAGAAGGAACTGGATCACAGGCAATATCTCATCGAGTACTAACATTATCATTTTACGGGTGATCAGATCACTACCAACTGCATTCGATGTAATAGATTTTATGCTCATCTTAATATCACAATCGGTGAATTGCTTAAAGACGAAAGAAGAATAGTAAGGAGGTGGAATGCACGATAGATTACGTAATGTCGCAGCTTTTGTGGCCCCATCAAATTTGGCAGAAAAGGAGAAATGCTGATTCAGAGCATCAATATCAAAATTGCTAGGGGTATTGTTATGGTGTGATTTTCCAACTCCCAATGTCTTAAGAAATTTCCATACTTTAGACGGATTATCATTTTCTAATGAATTGTGAATATGTCGGCGTTGTGCGTTTCTACACACCTGATTACAGCGATTTCTACGCTGCGTATACCTCAATTTGTTGTCATCAGTGGGTTTACACTTATATTTGAACTTGGCTGTTATCTTCTTATTCATAATAACTCTAATTTCAGATGTAAGCCAAGGTGCGGGTTGGTGCTTTATTTTGACGGGTCTTAATGGGGCATGTTTATCATATAGATTAGTTAAGATCAAGTTAAAATAGTGCACTTTTTGGTCCATAGTTGATCCATTTACAACATCAGACCAGTCCAAATTACGAGCATCATTTTTCAAACATTCAATGTCAATTCCACCAAGACCGTACTCAAGGAAAGCTTAACTACAACATGCACAGCTCTAAGTGTGGGCCGTGTCGCGACAAGGCGCGGGGTTGCAACGGCACCCGCTTGAGTACATAAGTATTGTAGTTCAAATAATAGTAGGAAAGCGAAAGAAATTTCTTATTTTGGGTTCTGTACTGGAAAACGAGATTTTCTCACTAATCCTCGGCCATCGGTATGTCCGTCTGTCCGATCTTTCGTCGTGGTACGGTTATATGGTTCCTTTGAAGGTACCGTGCTGTGTTCTATTAACCGTGGTACCATTAAATCGTCAGACTGAAATTTCCCCTCTATTTGAATTCATACGAAGAAAGAGCATTAATGAGTATTTTTGGGTTCGTGGCTTAGGCCCACAGTGGTCGACGCACCTGTGGTCGAAGCCCACGGTCAATTTAATTTAAATCAAAGCAAGTTTTATTCAAATGTACTGGCAGGAGTAAAAATGTTATACAAAACTAATAACTATATACCTACCTAACTAGAGTAGATTTATGCAATATATTATATCATAATGATACTTATAAAGTAGATATGCTTTAATTTCTAAGTATCTTTAAAAAAATAAAAGTCTTAGTGCTTTCTCATTATTTATTTATGTCAAATACAAATTTGAAAAAAAAATAGGAATCACAATCACAGTTTTGTTCACCTGTATTGTTCTATATCAAGATAATTATTTTACCTAATTATAACAATCAGTCTCAAAAGTAAAAAGATAACATTTGAAATGTTTAGTTTTCTTTAAAAATTTAGTAATATTTAAAAATAATCAACTTTAAAAACTATTACTTATGTGTATATTATAGAACACATCTATTACCTTTAATAAAAACTAACAAGCAAAATCATCTCTATTTAGTTAATAAATAATAAAATGTTACTTTCTGGTCGAATTTCCACATGTCATGTAAAAACATGACCATGCAATATAATGGATAGATTCAGGCGTTACTTTGCTGAGATCCATATTTAATAATAACAAATACTTTTAAAAGTATCCTAAAAAATATTAAATAATATTTAAATAAAACACTTAAAAAAGCATAAAATTATATATCTAGTGACAATTCCGCCTAATTTTCCTGTTATCTACGTGACGTCACAAACATCACGCAGCCTAACCGGAAGAATACCCGACTAGTTTCGCTTCTAAACGAAGCATCTTCAGGAGGTCTTGACTTACCGAGCGCACGATCGAGACATGTCTCGATCTTTTTTAAGTGTTTTATTTAAATATTATTTAATATTTTTTAGGATACTTTTAAAAGTATTTGTTATTATTAAACATGCAATATATTTTTTCGTATTGTTCAGTGAACTTGGCAATCATATTTTCATTATTTCTTGTGGTGTTCTTTCGGCCCAGTTAGTACATGGTAATTTATTATTTACTAACAAAATTTACCAACGTTTTTCGAAATGAAAACAAATAATTATTTAAATAGAAAAGTTTTGATTATTCTTATTTTTGTATATTTGTTTTAATGGGTAAACTCTTCGTTTTTTTTACCGATAAAAAGCAACATTATTAGCAAATAAGTAACTACTAACTTAAACACGGGAAACTAAAAGTATTTTTTTAAACCTTTTATTTTCCCGTTTTCCATTAAAATGCTTCCCTTTTAATAACTGCGTCACGTATGCATGGTACGTATGGTCTTCTTTGTACGTATGATAATTTGGCAAAGAAAGACTTTTGTCGTTTACTGTACTTAGTGAAAATAGCACAAAAAAAAAAATACTAAATTTATTAGAATCGGGGGCGTCAGCCACAGGTGCGTCGACCCCTGTGGGCCTAAGCCACGAACCCGTATTTTTTACGTAACTTAATTTGTTTGATGTTGATGAAACAGCTGTCAAGTGTAATACTTGATGTCATAATGGTAATTTTTAATTGCATTTTAGGGTTGGAAATATTTTAAAAATATATAAAAGGAAATATTCTTAGATAAACATTTTAATGCCATATTCTTCAATTTGGATTAAATATCTGGGCTGGAAATGTTTGAAAAATTACTAGGTAGGTAATATGTTTTTGTTTAAATTTAGATTTCAATTTTGGATTGTAAACATATATTCTAAAATATTACTATGAAATGAAATTTTATTAGCTTGTGGTCCTAGGTTACAGGTTGTTGAAATATAAAAAGAAGTTATCACTAGGTTCCGCTTCAAAGCATACAAGCGTGAGAGTAAAGAATTATTATAATATAATCGAGACACAATACTATTAGGTCTTAGGTGTGACAGATGTCGAAATGATATGGGATGTAAAATTTTTCAGTTTTTATTTTAACTTATTTTCTTTTAGAATATTTGGAACCCAATTGTAAACTCAAAATCAAGATAGTATATGACAATAAGTGTCAATTTTACACTGTTACATCTAAGACTAAACTCTCTATTACCAGATAAACTCTCTATTGACAATGCGACAGTCTTCCTGGGAATCAAAATGGATTCAACTTTACAGTGGGATCCACATATACATGATCTAGCCGGAAGACTTAGTTCTGCTGCATATGCAGTTTATAAGATAAGACAGTTAACAGCCGTAGCTACTGCACAGCTAGTTTATTTCGCGTACTTCCACAGTATTATGTTGTATGGTGTATTGCTGTGGGGAGCTGCTGCTGAGGTAGAGACAATCTTTATCTTACAAAAGCGTGCAATTCGAGCCATATATGAAATGAATGAATGAATGTCTAAGGGATCTTTTTAAAGAAATTGATATATTAACTTTACCGAGTCTGTATATATTTGAAAATATTATGTATGTTCGGAAAAATTTGAGTAAATTTAAATTAAACAGTGACAACCACGATTACAACACTAGGAATAAATATAAAATAACGGTACCAGGTTTTAGACTATCAAAGCCAAATAAAATGTCCTTATTAGGTAATTGTGTGCGGTTTTATAATAAAATTCCCAAACATATTACAATGATCACAGAAGGAAAATTCAAATTGCATGTGAAAAACATTTTGAATAAGAAATTCTAATACACAGTTTATGATTACTGAAACGACAAAAATGCTTGGAAAATTCCGCCTCTGCCAAGCTATCACCTGTCTTTCTGTCCATTGTAAAAAGACGTTTAAAGGCATGGCTCCGAGTTTCTTGCCCGTTCTTCTCGCAGTGGCTCTATAATTTTTGTTTGCTGAACGTGGCAGTACAATGTAGTATATTTCAATTAAAAAATTTGTAATTGACCTTCATAAATTGAATAAATGAATTAAAAAAAAAAAAAAAAATGTTTCTAGCACTTAAGGTTAATTTTTGATATTAATGTTTAAAGAAAGTTATGTTTACTGTTGATATTTTCTAAAGAAACTTTTGTTAACTATTGATGTGCAAGTTTGCCATAAAAATAATAAATGATTGACTAACATAAAATTACTTTTTTCTACATACAACAGTCCTCTGTCTCACTAAACAGTCCCCTGTCATGATTTTTTGGAAAATCGCTAATAACTCGGGAAATACGTATAAATTCAGTGGGCTTCCTTATCTGACTAAAATAAAAGTTAATTTTCTTCGAAATAGAACTCAGGTTTAGGGCAAATGTTAAAAAAAAGGCAGGACAGCATTTGTATGGGACCTGTACAAGCTTACAGAGAAATGCCCATTTACAATCTTACTCGTATCTTATTTATTTTTATAAATTTACATAATATAGGCATAATTTGTTTGTTAGAAAAAGTTAAAGATAACAGACATTTAAAGGAAGTTGGACGGGGTATATAGGGTTGGAGAATATCATAAAGGGAACAATGCAGTTTAGGGCAATTAAAAAATATGTGGTCCACATTTCCCTCGTCCAGGCCACAGTCACACCTTGAGTGATCCCTGATCCGTAATT
The DNA here is from genome assembly GCA_963854805.1 of Plagodis dolabraria. Taxonomy (NCBI): domain Eukaryota; kingdom Metazoa; phylum Arthropoda; class Insecta; order Lepidoptera; family Geometridae; genus Plagodis; species Plagodis dolabraria. The sequence continues at coordinate 36,858,337 of OY978443.1, read as the reverse complement.
TGGCTAAATTAACAGGAGTACATTAGATATAGAATTTTGCATACCTTTTCTTGCCCAATTTTATTGCACAAATTTAAAAGAAAAGAACCATAATCAAAGTGGCTTCGGATTGTAATGTATGGCATTGTAAAGCAGTTTTTGGGAATATGGGTGGGAACCCCACCAAACACCTGAAAGAGATCTGAGAATATTTACGTTTTTTTCGGCCTTACTGAATGGTATTAAAATGGGGGATACCTGACATTCTCGAATCCAGCTTGATGCCTAAAAAAGTTGTGCTGTTTAATTGTGGAATAGATTCCTGACCCATAAGTAACTTGATCGGAGGGATAATTCTCTTTTTAGTAAATACTACCACTGAACTTTTCGAAGCAAATAGAGATAGACCATGGTCAAATAGCCAGTCTCCGAGATACGAGAGAGCCATATTCAGTCTATGGATTGCCTCCTCTATGGACTGCACTTGTACACACAGCGCCAGATCGTCAGCATATTGTATAGTACTTCACAGAATGAGTCCACAGATCTGTCTAAGTCGTAGGTGTAAAGGCTGTAAAGTAATGGACTTAACACTGAACTTTGGAGTAGGCCTCTCCAAACAGTTCTAGGGGGGAGACAATACATTCCATTAGCATGTTGCAAATGAATTGTACAAGCCTCGCAGTATTTCTGAGTAGTGGAAGCAACACATTGTCATATGCAGAAGCAATGTCAAGAAACACCCCCACGAGATATTTTTGCTCCTTAAATGCAATGTTAATGTCCGTTGTTAACAAGCCTAGACTATCCATAGTACTATAACTCTTCCTAAAACCAAATTGTGTCTTGGCTAGAATGAGCCTGTTCTCAACAAGCCACTCAAGCCTATGTTTAATTAGATGTTCGGTTATTTTAGCAAGAACTGAAGACATTGCTATATGTCTATGACTGCTTGGATCTGAAGGATCTTTTCCAGGTTTTAAAAGTGGAATTATTATTTGAGTTTTCCATTTTTCAGGTACAATGCCATGTTCAAAAAAGTAGTTTATTAAATATAAATACGTCTGCTTACATTTTACAGATGACTTAAGTATAAACGAATATGGGATGCCATCTATCCCTGGAGATGAGTCCGACAGTCCGTCTAGTGCAAGAGTTAGTTCATGAAAGGAAAAAGGCTGCTCAAAGCAATCATGCGAAGGAAGGTAAGTAGGGGGTGAAGGAAAAGAATCCAGAGAGGGGACAGAAGGAGGAGCAAGTTTATCTGAAAAGGCCCCTAGCGAACTTGATGGATCATTTGCTGATATATTTTCTATGTTTGTTGAACATCTAAATCGCTTTATCTGTTTCCAAACAATAGATGCTGGAGTTTTTGGTGACAAAGTTTCACAAAAACCTATCCATCCAAACTTTTTCTTTATAGAAGAAAGTTTCTTAACTCTAGCCGCTACCTGCTGATATTTTAAGAAATTTGCATTTGTCATACACAGATTATAATTCTGCTCTGCTATATTCCTATCTGAAACTGCAGATGTACATTTAGAGTCCCACCATGGAGTTGATATTATAAAATCTTTGGCGGCTTTCTTGAAAGGAATGTGTAGGTCAGCAGCTGCAGTAATATTTTGTATGAATAAGTCATATGAAACAAGAGGGTCAACGTCCAAAGGATAGATAGAAGATGCAACTAATTTATTGTCTAGGGTAGAAAAGTATGACGACCAATCAGCAGAAGAAAGTTTGTATTTTAATGATGGGCTAGGGTTACGGAATGGTACTACTCTATTAGGAATAGAGATAATAATGGGAAAATGGTCGCTTCCATAGGTAAGTGGTAGAATTTTCCATGTGAGCAGTGAAGCGAGTGAAGGTGAGCATAAGGTCAGATCCACTGCACTTTTAGGATTTTGGGTTGGGTAAACTCTATGAGTGGGAGACACATCATTAGCCACACAGAGATTAACCTCATTAAATGTTTCGAGGAGGGAAAGTCCAAATAAACTAGAATGATGGGAGCCCCACATAATGTGGTGTGCATTAAAATCACCCATGACCATCATAGGGGTAGGAATAGAAGAAAGGAGAAAGAGTAGATCCTGATATACTAGGGAAGAGTTGGGATGGGGTATGTATATAGAGATGAAAGAGATGTCCAATGATCTGATACCAACAATGTTGATATCAGGGGAATGGGATGGGATGTTAATTTGGGAACAGGGAAGGGAGCGCTTTATGAGTAAAGCACTACCAGCATACCCGTCAGCCCTGTCATCCCGGAGACACGAGTATCCTGTAACCCTAAATTGGGAACCAGGAACTAACCATGTCTCCGATAAATGGACCAACTCATACTTCTTTGGTTGCATGGTCTGGGTGTTCCATTGCAGAATGGTTACTGGATCCATTATGGCCAGTAAATGATACTAACTTTCGGAAATTATATCGGATATTTCGAGTAAGAGTGGGTGAAGCATTATCTGAGCCTTACAATGTGCACAGTGGAGTGCCACAGGGATTGGTGCTCGGCCCAATCCTGTTTGGAATTTTCATCACTGACCTAAAGAGTGCTGTTAAATCTGACCTCTCTATATTTGCAGATGACACTAAATTAATAGGAAACCCACTCATATCACATAACATCATACAGCAAGACCTGGATCGCATAGTACAGTGAACTCAAGACTGGCTGCTCTCATTAAATGCCACAAAGTGTACTGTTCTACACATAGGCACCAATAACCCAAAAATGCAATATACAATTGGTAATTTCCCGCTGCAACCAGTAGAATCCCAAAATGACCTAGGCATCATTGTGACTCATAACCTTAAATGGGACGTACATATTACAAAAATAACCAAGAAAGCCAATTCAATGTTATATGTGATAAGAAAGGCATTCAAAGAATTAAGTATAGGCCTATTTTTAAAAATTTATAAAACTTATATATGGCCTCTACTAGAATATGGATACCAAATATGGAATCCATATTTCATTAAGGACATAGAAATGCTTGAGAAAGTCCAACGTAGAGCTACCAAAATGGTTAATTCACTAAGAAATAAAACATATTATGAAGAACGTCTTTCTGAACTTCAACTGACTTCACTGGAGAAACGAAGGGAAAGAGGGGATCTCATAGAAAGATTCAAAACTTTGAACAAACACTACAATGTTAAAGACATTCAAGACTTATACACAATGAACAAAAATACACAGCTAAGAGGACACTCATTAAAACTAACCAAGCCTCAATGTACAAGCAACCCTAGAAAGCAGTTTTTGCCATATCGCATTGTGGAACAGTGGAATGAACTACCAGAATCAGTGATCAGTGCTCAGTCTGTGAATAGTTTTAAAAATAGATTGGACGAACACATAAAAACATTAAACGCAAGTGTAAAGATATGCATGCATCAGCTTAATGAGCTGCTAGTGCATTAAAAATAAATAATAAATAATAACTGTCTAAGTTTATCGGCAACGTTGGGCGGTATAGATTGAGGGTTCATTAAGATGATGTTTATGATTAAATTTAATGATGTCTCCAACATATTGTCATTTAGAGGAAAAGATTATGTAGTTTGGTTTTGCCTAAAGCAGAACCGTTAGACATTGCAGATGCAGGAGTGGCGACTATATCTCGGTGGGCTGCTTTATCGTACGACTTCCCAAGAGGGGCTTTCGTACGAGGGCTGGGATACAGAGTTCTCACATATGAGGTATTGTGTTGGTATTGGGCTGTGAAGACCTTGGCTGTGCCAAAGAAAGAGATGAGGTGGAGGGTGGAGCAAGTATGCTTTGGGAGACCTCAGAATATGATCTTGATACTTTAGGACACTGAGTAGCAGCTTCTTCATAGGAGACGTTGTTTTGAGCCATAACAGCCTTTATGGACTTTTGTCTCTCAAGTTCTGGACAATTTTTGTTGGTAGCAAAGTGGCGGCCTGAGCAATGGAGACAAGTAGAGTCTTTTTCCAACACATCGCAGCTATCACCGGTATGCTCTTTGTTGCAACAGAAGCATCGAGGTTTAGACCTGCACTGGGCTTTAGTATGGCCAAACTGGCAGCATGAGTGGCATTGGATGGTGGGGTACTGGTAGAGCTCTACAGGCAGATGTATAGTACGAGTAAACTCGTGATGGAAGAACCTGTCCAAGGAAAGTAACAACTACTGTTTGTGTGGGGACCTAAGTTGGATTTCCGTCTACTATGGTCTTCCTGTTGAGACGAGCTTTCAAGACTTTACCGCATCCTACAGGGAATTCAAGTGAGGTCACTGGTTTTATTTCACTTTGGTAGTTCTTTCACTAATTTTGGCACAGATTCACAATATTATTGGATTACACTTTACAGTTATCGTTAGATTATATTGTCACGAGCCCGTTATTATAAATCTACACACGAAAAAGGAACTTTTTACATTAATTACAGATAAAATATCAGGAGCAAAAATTCTACACATCTACGTCTCTCAAGGTCCACTGACTAATAATGTCATTTAAGTAATCACAAACTGTGTAGTAGGATTCCTTAATCTAAATGTTTTTCATGTCCAATTTGAATTTTCCTTCTGTGAGCATTGTAATACGTTTGGGAATTTTATTATAAAACCGCACACAATTATCTAAAAAGGACCTTTTATTTGTCTTTGCTACTCTAAAACCTGGTACCGTTATTTTATATTTGTTCCTAGTGTTGTAATCGTGGTTGTCACTGTTTAATTTATATTTACTAAATTTTTTCCAAACATACATAATATTTTCAAATTTAAAAAAAAACAGTAAAACCCTATGGAATACTATTAATAACATAACTAATTGTAAATCTACAAAAACGCCAAACATATCATTGCTTAATACAAAGACTTCTCCTAGGGAATCAGTAAATTTCGTAAACACTTTCTTCTCTAACGTTGGCAAATCCCTGGCTGAAAGCATATCTCAACAAAATATAACAAATAACTATTCATGTTCAGCTTTTCTCTGCCTTCCAGTCAAGCTTCATCTTTTGTGCTATTAGAAACAGATCCCAAAGAGCTTCATAATACTATAATGAATCTTAAAAATGAAAGTGCACCTGGATGGGATAACATACCTACTAAATTTTTAAAACTATCAAAGCATATTTTAATTCCTGTTTTATGTCATCTAATAAACTTAATGTTTCAATACATGAATTTTCCCCCAACTCCTCAAACAGTCTATAGTAACACCAGTCTTTAAAAGTTGAGAGAAAGATGACATTAATAATTATGAACCTATATCCGTTTTACCATCTATATCGATATTAGAAAAAGTAATTAATAACCGACTCTTAAATTATCTAAATAAATTTAACAAGTGCTTGATGGCTTTCCTTAACCTCAAAAAAGCATACTGGGCCCGACATTGTTCTTGATCTACATAAATGACCTCTGTAACCTCAAAATAAAGCACGCAAATATTTTTCCCTATGCTGATGATATTGCAATAGTCTTTACTGGCACATCCTGGCATGAAGTTAAAAAAAGAGCCGAAGAAAGACTCTCTATCACATCTAACTGGCTTACCCAGAATTTGCTTACCCTAAATATCTCTAAAACTAATTTTATGAGTTTTAGTAAATATAATAGCAGCCAACCTCATTCCGAATATAGCCTCAAATTACACAAATGTTACCTCATTGACTCTTTGTGACTGCCCTTACATCTATAAAGTATCAACCATTAAATACCTGGGAGTCATGATTGACCAATGTTTGTCCTGGCATGCTCACGTTGAACTTCTCATGAGCAGGGTTCATAAATTAATTTGGATTTATAAAATTCTACATCATGTTGCATCAAAAGACTTAATTAACCAAATCTACTTATCTTTAGCACAATCAAATCAAAACTACTGTATACCAGTCTGGGGAGGAGCTACAAAGACCAAGTTCTTGGAACTCGAAAGAGCACAGAGATCTTATTTAAAAGTAATGTATTTTAAGCCCTCTACAGATATCCGGATTGCTATCAGTCAGAAAACTCTATATCCTTAATGACTCGATAGATCTCTTGAATACAACCATATTTACCTGACTAAGAGAAGAAAAGGTAGAGTAGCTGCTAATGTCACTATTTGCTCTCGTTTTGCATCGAGGCAGTATATTAAGCAATCTACCTACCTCTATAACACTATAAATAAAACTTTGAATATATATCCCTTAAATTGCAAAAAATCCCTCAATAAATGGCTATTGATGTTATGATACGAAGAAGTTGAAAAGCTTTTAGAAGTTAAACAAAATTACAATTTTAATATTGTTAAGTTTGCAATGACGCCTGCTAGGCGAATTACATTACAAAATTACAAATTTACGAGAGAAAAAATTATAGTCATGTGCGGGATTCGAACCCGCGTCCATCCACCCCTTTAGCTGGGGTATGCTCTAACCAATTGAGCTAACATGACACAATGACTCATAACTGTAATTCTTGCTCTCGTTCTTCATGCAACCATCGTATTGGGATGGAGCGACACCTATAGTTCAATTTGCGTTGTACTACAAACAAGACCAATTTTGCAATTGGTTTTAGGAGTTGTTTTGTAACATACATTAAAACGTAAACTTTACACATTTATCAAATTATTCATACTACAACTCACATCATTATACTCTTACTAACATACTCACCATCCTCCTGAGACACCCTTACACAAGCCTACACTTATAACTACACACTCGTATATTTTCGCATTGTAACATAAACATAAATACACTCTCATTCACACTCTACATACTTATACAAAACATAACCTAATATTTAATAATATATATATATGTATATATAGAACACTCTCAAGTGCAAAAATTGCACACAACTTCCTTAGCAACAATTAGAACCGACTGCCAAATGAAATTGTGTCTGCCAATACTGTTAACAGTTTTAAGAACCGGCTTGATAACTGGCTACAAACCAACAAACTAACATTAATAAGTGAACATCCGAAGTGAACTAATGACTTAAACAAATAAATAAATAATCATTCCCACGTAAATTATTCTTTTGTATTTCCTGTAGAAATACGAGAAGTGGATTTATCGGCTTTTGTTCCGGAGCTCCTCAATTGATATAACGAAAAAGGTATACTTGAAAGATTATTAAAATTAATTTAATAGACAAGGAGGGTGTTTATTACGCCAATTCTCAGAAGACCAAAATAAAATTGAAAGACAGCGCGGTTTATTCAAAATTGGATGAAGAGAAAATTGGGCAGCTTGAAAAAAAGAAACGATTACTGAGTAATTGTCGACGAAGTTAAGGAGGAGCTTCAACACATTCAACTTTGAGCTTTATAGGAGATCGGCGGTTAACCATGCTAACTGCGCCGCTACTGCTAGATATATATGTTACTCTCTTTATCCACACATGGGAAGCTAGAGATGAAAACTGCTAAAACACTTACATCTTTTCGTTCTCCAATGAATTATCAGAAGCATCTGTCCAAAAAAAACTTTCATCTGATGATGAATCCATTCATGAGTTCCGTTATTTGAACATATAAAAAAGTACTCTGTGTATTTGAAATTGTCCTAATCAAAAGTTATCACAATTCACAAAACAAACAGACCCATTCCACATTTAATAGTTAGCGGAATAGCCTAACCTCAAAGGCACAAACTGAAGCACAAGGCCGCGTTCCAAGCCTCATAGTGTAGTTGTTTGGTTGCTTTAACTTACTCGAAGGTTCGGAACGACTCAGTTGTTTTATAACCTTAAATATCTTCTTCTTCTTATTAACCTTAAATATCGATTTTTGGCGGGGAACCAACAAAATATATACGTTTTATGATGTTTGTAAAGCAACTACCGTATAATTATTACCGTGACAGACGACTGCCTATGATTCTCACATCAAGAAATGTCAAGGTCATGTCAGTTAAAGATTCAACCTTTTAACGAATGCTTACTTAAAAGGTTTAAAAAAATAAAAAAGTTGCTCTGGGGTGCGTTCCTCCTACCCGTCGGCCAAGACATATTTTGGTCTAAACGCAGATATAAGCCGTTCCAGCACTCTAATCGAACTTAATTTGATCCTGTCAAGATTTGATCATACCGGGGGTGCGTTCCTCCTACCCGTCGGCCAAGACAAATTATGGTCTAAACGCAGATATACGCCGTTCCAGCACTCTAATCGAACTTAATTTGATCCTGTCAAGATTTGATCATACCCGTTCCGGGCGACCTGTCAGAGCAAATTTGATCTGCCTGGGGTGCGTTCCTCATACCCGTCGGCCAAGACAAATTATGGTCTAAACGCAGATATACGCCGTTCCAGCACTCTAATCGAACTTAATTTGATCCTGTCAAGATTTGATCATACCCGTTCCGGGCGACCTGTCAGAGCAAATTTTGATCTGCCTGGCCAAATTTTTACTACCTTTTGAATCGGCCAAATCTTGGCCAGCTGTCAAATGTGACAGATTCTACAATAAATAATAGATTTTGTTCAAGCTAAGCCAAGGATCAGTGGCATATATGTTAACATTGCTTAATTACGTATTATGCCGCATTTATTAAAAATGTAGAGTGTATTTTATCACCTAAAAACATCGCTGTCAATTCCATATTTTGAAAGGAGCTGTACAGGTCGTTCCAGGTGCCTTGGAGCCTAGGAGGAAGAATATCTATGATGGAGAAGACATTTATATTCTGTTGGTTGTGAGACAAGAATGGTAATATATACGCTTGCATTAGTTTGAAAGAGACAGCATCAGTTTTTTTTTGTCTTGCTCGGCGTATGTGATTTTTTTGTTTGCCACAAAGCAGTTTTGTGGCAGACAAATTTATTCGGTGCTTGAAAGTGTCCTTTATTCGTGTTAAACAATGACTTTGAAGTATGTATTGTAAATTGTAAGTTAAATTGAACGCTGCTGCTTCCACCAAACATGTTGAAATGCAGAATTCTTGGCTGTAAAAACAGAACAGAACGAAATATGGAACACCTTACGTATCACATGTAAGTGCTATTTTTCATATGTCTTCACCATTTTTACACAGTCTATGCGAATCAAATATGAATTTCTAATCACAACATGAATGTCTACGTGTTAAATTATTTGATAATCTTACATTTTACTACAAAATAATTTCTTGATTTTGAGATTATAAATAAAAATTAAGTAGTGTTCTTTTGTCTATCTATCTCGCTCTACTATGATGAAATTTATTAAGGGAGAAAAGAGAGTGTGAACATAGATCAAAAATTATACGTTTTCGAATTATAGCAATTTTCGGAATACCAGCTCATGACCGAAGATATTTCCCATAAAAGTGGGTAATTTTGTATGAACCACTTTTGACCATTTATGCAGTAAAATTAACGCAATTAAATTTTGATTTGCAGTTTTCATAAGGATGCTGTCGTCATCCTTCATATGGATTCCTGCAACTGGACGACAAAATTAATTAAATAAAAAAATGCATAATTCATTAATTAAATTGTAAGTGGTGCCAAAATGTTGAATCTCAATGTTATTCACACGTATGTTTTATATACCATAAAGCTATAAATACATTATTACTATGTTTTATTTTAAGTGCACACTATGAAATATTATAGGTACGAAAGTTTGTATGAGTTTGTTACTCATACAAACCTTCAAGTCACTCAATGCCGAAGTTTTCAACGAAATTTCGCATATAGATTCCGTAGGACCTGGATTAATACATTGGCTACCTTTATTCCGAGATATTGAGTATTATCGGGGGACAACGATATAACTATTCGACGCGGTTGAGTCCACAGGCGCAAGCTAGTTATCCAATAGTACCATGGGTTAAGTTATATATTTATTATGCCATAGTTTTAAACTGTACCAAAAAATATTCTGTACATTTTCAGTTAGTTTTAGAATCATGGTAATTTTCTAAAACTAGCTGACCTGGTTTCTCTGCCATTAAGGTGGACCGTTCAATCTGTAGCGAGAAATTCAAAATTTAACAGTCTGTCTATTTGTTGCGAGATCGAACAACATTTGTAGGTATTTAATTTACTCAAATCAGAGACCCTTTATAGAGTATTTTGTTATTGTATCTTACGTATATGTATCTGATTTCATATATTTCTTTACTAATATGCAAAAAACAGTTAAGAAACAATTATATATTTGTAAGTTATGATGCCAAAATACTTTAGGGTATAATTTCTGATTTGCGCAATTTAAAAACAATACACGTACTAAAGTTATCCGATCTAGCAATATACATTAAATTTTGAATACCCCTATATAACAAATTGAACGGTCCAGTCCACCTTGAGCAAGTACCATGCAAATGTATTTTTTCAGTAGGCGCGGCAATATTTTTCTAAAAGCTTCATTGTTATTTGGGTAATGTTATAGGACACTGGCAATTCTGCAATATTAGGTATTTATACTCTGTCTCTATCGGGTATACGCGCATAGCTACTCCACCATAGATATTCTTCCTCCTACCTTGGAGCAAATATTGCTCCACCAATATTTACTGGAACGCGCCCCTGCACTCGAAGGTTGTGAACCATAGTGTAAAGAAAGCTAATGTCTAAGTGGCGTCGCCACTTGTCATAATAACACTGGTTAAAGATCACGATTTAAAATAACGTTTAAAATTTTATCTTGTATTACAGTTTTCCGTATCATCCTGATATACGAAAAAAATGGAGTGCTGCATGTGGTCGATATCAATGGGTTCCAAAATTTGCTGTAGACATTTTAATGCGCAGCATATATTAAGTAAATAAATCAATAGATCCACAAATAATATGGTCTAATAGAAAATTAGGGTTTTGGATTCTATATAAGTATTCAGAAAAAAGAAGTCTGAAAAACGTTTACCGAAACGTGACTTCCAAGATTTTAAATTTTGTGCCCTTGTACAAAATGAGTCAAGAGTCACCTGGAATGTATTTTTAGCTCTATTCGTGCCAAAGGCGGATTTAACAATAACTCAATTGAATTCTAATTAAAAGCGCATATAAAAGACTAGTTGTACACGGAGATATATTACTTCAGGAAATTGCATCCCCCTGGAAAACATGAATCTAAAGAAAATTACGAGTCATAATAAAGTTTACCAGTAATTGATAGTGACTATGACTACTTGGCAGACCCCTCTACTTTCTTTGTATACACAAGCATTCATTGCGTACATAGCCTGATTGGTTGTTAAAAAAATAAGAAAACTAATTAAATGTAATATAGAAATGCTTCCTATATTAAGGTATCAGTATTTACAATGAGAAAAACTTAATGCAGAAATTAATACTTTCATGTTTTTAGGGCTGTGTACATGGTATTTCTATAATTGTAAAATCTGCACAATAATGATGCCCAAACATTGATTGGAAATCACAGGATAATGCTATTGAAAGCAACTGTCATGATATACTTTGTAGTAAGGATTCACCACAGTACTGAACAGTTTTTTGCACCTAACGAAAGGACATTTCGAAATATACACATTAAACTAGTGCCATTCAAGGGGCAAAAAAATGTTTATCTCTGTTCTGTTTGATCTTTATAATATTTACAATAATAAATGTTGATTGTGATTGAGGTAAAATTTTTATTTGTGATCCTTGTCCTGTTGTAGCCTTCGAGGAACTAAAATATTAAGCTATTGATATAATTAACCATAGATCTTGAATTAATATGTTGCCATAGTTTGGTAGCTACGTAATATTTATAAACTTTATATTTCAATTGAATATAACATAATTTATATAATATTATCGCTTTTTGCCTTAGTAATTTGTGCTCCACTCCGCGGTGGAACTGCGTGGTACTTAAATCTCCCTGTTGCTGGGTAAAGGGTAAAGTTTATGGTATTACTGAGTTCTATATACCTATGGTTATGTTTATAATATTTTGTCTCATGTGGCCACGCTACCCGTCTCTCTATAGCTTTCTTTACTCTATGGAACGCCATGTTAAGCCTAAAATACTCCAAGTGCCTGGCGGTAGCGTGGCTGGCGGGCGCGGGGCTTGCAGCGCGGTAGGCCTTCACACCAAATTCAAAATGACGGCGCGTGTGGGCACGTGCCCGCCGCCAGCGTTACCATAAATACAGATTTCTCCGAATTTATAATGATTTTCGATGTGTGATACTGATTACCATTGGATACAAATTTTATAAAGAAATTTCACATTCTAGTGACCTAATTGCCGCAATCTGCTTAAAAACATCAAAATAAATAATCTACTCAAATGCCGTCCGTAATTATAATGCTTCTGACTTCTGAAATAAACTTATATTGTATTGTAATATTATTAAATGTAGTCCGAAATATACCTCTTATGTTTCTGAACGCAACGAACAACAACAACAACAATAATATCATCACTCATAATTCAATTATGCGTGTACCTATTGAGTACGCAATAGTAATCATTTATCCATTGTTTGTTTGTTTAGGGAGGACATAGATGCTGGCTACCGCCTGTGCGGTCGTCCAGCTCCACCGGGTTTTGGGCGAGGGCCTGGCCCTACAATAGCCCGGGAGGGAGAAGGCGAATTTTTTTTACCAATTTCTAGTGCCGGTGTAGAGATAATTTTGTCATCTATATATTTTATGAAGACAGAACAACGCAATAGACTTAAGGCATATAGAGTTGCCAATGGCCTTGAGCATCTGGGCCTAATTGAACTTACTGCACCAGCGCATCGCCGCAGGTAATCAACTTACGTCGGCGCTCGCTGCACAAATATAACGGTCAAAGAATATGCAGATGCGCGATGCGATCTGGTAACATGGCAATATGCCTACCGTACGATTCTAGTGAGTATCCGCAGTTGCAACTGCGACTGAGATCAGTATAAAAATTCATAGTGTACCTATCTAGATTGTTCTGGACTTCTTTATTCCGAATTATTTTTTCAATGTCGTCTGCCAAGTGATTAAAGTTACTGCGATTTGGCTGAAAATCGATATCTAGGTTGTGCTGGACGTTTTTATTATAATAATCCACCCGCGTCGTGATGGATTATTATAATAAAATGTATGTATGTGTTAATCCAGCGCCTTATCTACCTCCACACCTTACATTTTTTATAAGATTTATATAAGGCTTACGCAAATATGATCATGTCTCCGATTTTCGTAATAAGCTCAAGTGGCTCCCTATTCGTCGTCGCCGGAATGCTCATATACTATCTCTCCTTTACATTTAAACATTTCCGTTATTCATTACTTATGTGCGTGTGACACTTAAGGTTTTTGCAGCGCACGCCAGAATAGATCGCATATGGCTGATTTTTTTCTCACTTACTTGACATTTATCATTATATTTTTAATAATTCACATAATATCTTTAGAAATCATAGCCTATCCTATATGTTATTCTGATGTCTAAGCTATATTACTGTGAAGTTTCATTAAAATTCATTCTGTGGTTTTGGCGTGACAGCGTAACAAACATCCATACATCCTTACAAACTTTCGCGTTTATAATATTAGTAGGATATGGAATAAAATTTTCGACGATATCTGCCACTTAAATAAAGTAATTCCGATTTGGCTGAAATTTTAAATCTAGGTAGTTCTGGACGTCTTTATTCCGCATTTAGAATTTATTCTTCGATGACGTCTGCCAAGTGAAGAAAGTTACTCCGATTTGGCTGAAATTCAAAATCTAGGTTTTATTTATTATCAAACCAATTTTGCTTTTTAGAATCTTGAATCCGCCATTTTGGATATATGACAAGTGGCATTTGACTGCTCTCCCGATTCCCTGTTGATGTTCAAATCCCTCTCCCTTACCTATCTCTTACTATTTTCGAGATACGTTCTCCATCTTCACTTGGCAAACGTTATCTTTATGCAGTATTAATTACTTCAAAACAATAATACATTTATCAAGAAAAGTTTAGAACTCCAAATGATGTCTGACGCCCCATACAAACTCTTAATGTAGTAGAGAACCATTTTGTACCCTACAAACTACTAAAGCCGGAAACGTTACTAGTTATGTCATGACAGCGTTATAGACATAACTAATTTATTTTGTACATGTATTATGCACCTAAACCTTTTATTGATCTTACAGATAAGGCCGCCCATTGTAAAGTACTACAACATTGTCAATTTCAAGTATTGATTTATTTCATATGTGATGAAAATCAAATAAAATTTCTCTAGAAAGAACCAATAATAAAGCATCAACGCGCATACTTCACGTCGCAATCAAGTTGGCCCTCTGCAGCGAGTGAATCATTGCACGCTTACAGCTGCAAATATCGCACCTCGATGCACTAATACAAAGGCAAGATCGTCACCAGGCGAAAGTGCGAGGGCAGCTACGACCGACACAACCTCCCCATGCCAACGCTTGCGCATGACAGTCGCCCGCGTCCACGCAGAGCACATCGGAACCGCTAGCGTTCTGTATCTGAATAATTCGACATTTTCTTAGGAAAATGTCAATGGATTTACAAATGCTATGTTGCAAAACTAACTTAGCTCGTAACTCCCCAGTACCTAGAATGTGCCGTACTTTTAATGAAATAAATGCCCGTGGAAGATCTTGATATCTTTCACGACTCTTTAAACATCTATAAGATCAAACTAGTAGGGTATTTAGATAGATGATGTTCTGCCATTTTCGGTCCTATAAGTATCTTTTAAAGTACTTATAATTATAAATTTATACATACCATTGTTATTTTCTTTGTATAAAAAGTATTTCTAATATCTCATTAAAAAAAACAACAATATTCCAGCCAACAAAAAATTTATTGTTCAACGAGAATGTATGAGAGCATGGGATATATGGGAGCCAAACAACAACCTTTGCTCCAAGTCGACCTCACCTGCCCGCGGTATATCCTGCTGATTAACGAACGAGGCTCTGACGACCGACAGATGGCGGTATAACCATCCTTAACAAGGCGTAGCTAAATACCACAGACGGGAGACGGGCAGCAGCGTCACCGTGTGAGTAGCTACGTCCTGCGATCGCCAACCCGCATGCCCAGCATGGCGATTATGGGCAAATACCCCCCTTATGATAAAAACAAATAGAACCAGCCCCCCAGTCCCCAGCGGCTTCGCTATTCCTGGCAACGGTATCAGCCATGATAATGGCGGAGCAGGGGGTGCTAAGAATTCCCGGCAGACGCACGGCTACCATCCCTTACGACGACGACTGGCCCTAGTAACACACAATATACGCACCATGAGGACTGACGAAAAGATATCTGAGCTGGAAGAGGAAATGAGTAGGTTACGATGGGATATAATGGGGTTATGTGAAGTCCGTAGAGAGGGTGAGGACACTCTTACCCTGAAATCCGGTAAGCTACTCTACTACTGGGAGGGCGACCTCCAGTCCCAAGGTGGTGTCGGGTTTCTCGTCCACAGGTCACTCATTAACAACATTCTAACCATCGACAGTGTTTCGAGCAGGGTAGTATACCTAATACTCAGAGTATCTGAAAAATATTCGTTGAAGGTGATTCAGGTATACGCGCCGACCTCGACACACACAGATGAAGAGGTAGAGGCTATGTATGAAGACATCAGTCGGGCCATACATACCTCTGAGACCTATTTTAATGTTGCTATGGGGGACTTCAACGCGAAGCTGGGCAAACGGAGTGATGAAGAGATGAGAATGGGGCGATTTGGATATGGGCAACGGAACCCCAGCTTACTAATCGCTTCACTTGCCTAGAGAATTTAGCTTCGGTGGATGAGTTGATTGACGGTTTAGTAGAAACTGTCCAAACGGTGGGTTCTAAGTTTTTAGACCTCGCCGTACAGATAGACCTCAGAAAATCTCTAGCCATACTCTAGACCTCTTGGAAAAACGACGCTCGCTGTCACTGCAATCTTCCGATGATGCTAAGTTATATGGGCAGCTCAATAGACAAATCTCCAAGTCCTTGCGACACGACATCCACTCCTTTAATACCAAGAGTATTAAAGAGACGATAGAGTGGAATCAGGGCTCCAAAGTGTTTGCAAAAGACATGTCTATTGGGCAAAGCCGGTTAACAAAGCTGAAGAGAGAAGACGGCAGTGTAGCGATTACCAGGCCAGAGGTGTTGAGAGAGGTTGAGAGATTCTATGGACAACTCTACACTTCGGTCGCTAAACCCGATACCAGCTTGGCCAAAGACCCAAGAGCCAAGCTGACCCGACACTATACCGAAGATATCCCGGACATCAGCCTGTACGAGATTAGGATGGCCTTGAAACAGCTGAAAGATAACAAGGCGCCTGGTGATGATGGAATCACATCTGAGCTTCTGAGAGTCGAGTGGGTGGAACACCAGTACTCAATCGTGGTGGTAGGACTTCATTGAGGTCCGCCTGGATTGTTTCCACCCACCTGCTAAAGAGTGCTGCCAAATGTCTACGTTGATAGCGTAGACGTGTTCCAGCACTATTGTAGGTGAACCAGCCCCCCCTAATTCGCCCCTTGTGGCCTACACCGCTAACTCTCCCGAGACCGTTGATTGCATAAAAAGGACCCAGTAGACGTGATGAACATGACGGGTTGGCAAGGGAGCCAGGGAGACCCGGTGAAACGGTTGTCCGCTGGCCGCCCGCGAGTCAGTAGGGGACCCGAACCCGTGGATCACTTTTTAAACTCCGCCACGGGAGGCTGTCCCGCCAGCTCGCGCATAATCCTGCGTGGTGGCTGTCGTGCCGGAGTAGGAGACCGGAGTGGAACCCGGCAGGCACCCGCAGGGGGGACCGGGGGCCCTTCCGTCTCCAGTGTCAATCAATCACTCGTTCCGTCCCTCTATTGGGTTTCTAGTTGCCTTTTTTTGCCTTTTGGATTGAAGCGGTGTATGCGACAACGTCCCTCTTACTTTATCCACACCATGGCCAAGTCTACTAAGAGCAAACGTTGTTCAGCGGCTTTCCATTCCACACTACGTGTGGACCACTGCAATATTAGAGGCTTGCATGCCAATCTCAATGCCGTCCACCTCCATCTTGAAACGGCAAAGCCTGCCCTGCTCTTTTTGACGGAGACACAAATATTTTCACCCGCGGACGCATCCTACCTCTCATACCCTGGCTACACGCTTGAGCATAAGTTCTTGCCTCGTGCTGGGGTATGCTTGTATGTGCGAGAAGATATTTGTTGCCGCCGTCTTAAAGGCCTGGAGGATAAGGACCTGTCGCTACTATGGACTCGCGTAGACTATGGTGGTCAAACGCGGATCTACGCCTGTCTTTATAGGTCCCATAGCGGAGACCGGGAGACTACTCGCCTGTTCGATTGTGTGGCTTCAGGGGCTGATAAGGTTCTTGAGCAATACATTTCTGCAGAATTGATCATTCTTGGCGACTTCAATAGCCACCACTCCGAGTGGTTGGGATCGTCCAAGACTGACCATGCGGGGCGTGCTGCTTATGACCTCGCTACGGCTTATGGACTCTCTCAAATGGTGTCAGGACCGACCAGAGTTCCCGACATTGACAGCCCACTCCCTCATTGCTGGACCTTCTGCTGACCTCCAATCCGGACGGATATCAGGTCTCCGTCGAGGCACCTTTAGGTGGGTCCGACCATTGCCTGGTACGCTCCGAGGTGCCAACCCTAAGCCGCATCCGTCCCCCTCCACCTGGGAAACGCACCGTATGGCACTACGGGTCAGCCGATTGGGATGGGTTACGAGAGTTTTATTCCTCTTACCCCTGGAGGCAGCTCTGCTTCTCGACCTGCGATCTCGATGCTTGCGCCGACTCCGTCGCAGACGTTGTGCTGCAGGGTATGGAATGTTATATTCCTAACTCTGCGCGTTGGCGGTAGAAGTCGCCCCTGGTTTAATAAGCCCTGTGCAGTAGCTTCCAAGTGTAAGCTTGACGCTTATAAGGCTTGGGCTACGGCGCTTGCATCGCAGGATCCTAAGTGCCCCGTTTTAAAAAAGAAGCTGAACGCTGCTTCAAGGTCTTGCAAGAGGGAAGTAGCCGAAGCCAAAAAGCTTAATGTGAACAGGATTGGTGACAAGTTGATGAGCTTCCCTTCAGGCGGTAAGAAGTTCTGGTCACTTGCCAAAGCTGCCGAGGGGAACTTCTGCCAATCATCACTTCCAGCACTTCGTAAGCCAGATGACAGTTTGGCCCACAGCGCAAAAGAGAAAGCAGATCTCCTTGGCATTCTCTTTGCCTCGAACTCGACTCTCGACGATGGGGATGCGGCACCGCCAGTTATACCGCAGTGCGAGAGTTCCATGCCGGATGTACGCATCTTTCAGAGAGCAGTACGGAAAGAACTCCTATCCCTTGATGTGCGAAAGTCGAGCGGGCCGGACGGTATCCCGGCTGTTGTTTTAAAAAAGTGCGCACCAGAGTTGTCCCCGGTTTTAACGCGCCTGTTTCTGTTCTCCTACACTTCGGGCCTGCTACTGCCATCATCGTGGAAGGTAGCTCTTGTTCACCCGATCCCTAAGAAAGGCGATCGCACGGACCCGTCTAACTACCGGCCCATTGCAATAACCTCTCTGCTCTCCAAAGTTATGGAACGAGTTATAAACTCCCAGCTTCTTGGATACCTGGAGGAACACCGGTTGATCAGCGATCGACAATATGGATTTCGTCAAGGCCGATCAACCGGTGATCTTTTAGCTTATCTTACGCATCGGTGGGCCGAAGCTGTTGAGAGTAGAGGAGAAGCGTTGGCGGTAAGCTTAGACATCTCCAAGGCCTTCGATCGGGTGTGGCACAGGGCGCTTCTTTCCAAACTACCATCATATGGCATATCCTCGGGGCTTTGCACATGGATATCCAGCTTTCTTTCCGGGCGAACTATTAAGGTCGTTGTGGACGGATCTTGTTCAGATGCCATGCCCATCAATGCTGGAGTCCCCCAGGGTTCTGTATTGTCGCCTACGCTATTCATCCTGCATATCAACGACATGTTACGAATCGGTGACATTCATTGCTATGCGGATGATAGTACGGTCAGCGCACAGTACTCTGGTCGTGTTAGTGCCCCGCACTCTGAGGTGTTGGAAAGCAGAAACAGACTTGTGTCCGAGATTGAACATTCCCTTGCCAGAATCTCGGAGTGGGGAAATTTTAACCTCGTTAAATTCAATCCCACTAAGACACAAGTCTGCGCGTTCTCAGCAAAAAAAGCTCCTTTTGCCATCACTCCGCACTTTCAGGACATTCCCCTGAACATCTCTGAGAGCATGGAGATCCTTGGTATCAGCATTTCTAGCGAGGTTCAGTTTAGGGGTCATTTGCAGGCTAAAGCGAAACTCGCTTCAATGAAGCTCGGTGTGCTTAACAAGGCGAAGCGGTACTTTACACCTAGTCAGCGGCTTTTACTCTACAAAGCACAAGTGCGGCCCCACATAGAGTACTGCTCCCACCTTTGGAATGGCGCACCGAAATACCAGCTTCAGCCTCTTGACTCCCTACAGCGACGAGCCGCTAGAATAGTCGACGATCCTAAGCTCTCCGACAGGCTGTATCCACTCAGTCTCCGCAGAGATGTAGGTTCCCTATGTGTTTTTTACCGAGTGTTTTTTGGGGAATGTTCCGACGAGCTTTTTAACCTTATTCCTGCGTCGAAATTTTACCACCGCACATCTCGACACCGTCAAAAGTCCCATCCCCACATCCAGCAAGTATGGACATCACCTACTGTTCGCTTTTGTCGCTCCTTTCTTCCGCGTACTTGTGGGATGTGGAACGACCTACCTCCGGAGGTCTTTCCGCGAGGCTACGACATGGACCATTTTAAAAGGGGCATCTACAAATTCCTCTCTAGGCAGGCAACGCATCGGCAGCGCATCTAGTGTTGCAGATGTCCATAGGCGGCGGTTACGTTTACCATCAGGTGGGCCGTCTGCTTGTTTGTCACCCATAATATAAAAAAAAAAAAAAAAAAAAAAAGTCCTCCAGAAGCTCTTCAATTCTGTACTGATTGGAGGTACAACGCCAGAAGCATGGAACAGAGGCGTGGTGGTACTGTTCTTTAAAAAAGGTGATAACACTTTACTGAAAAACTAAAGACCTATCACGCTTCTGAGTCACGTTTACAAGCTGTTTTCAAGAGTCATCACGAACCGTCTCAGTCACAGGTTTGATGAGTTCCAGCCTCCCGAACAAGCCGGTTTCCGAAAAGGTTATAGTACCATAGATCTCATCCATACACTGCGGCAAGTTATACAGAAGACCGAGGAGTATTTGCCACTATGCTTAGCGTTTGTGGACTATGAGAAAGCCTTTGATTCGATTGAAACGTGGGCGGTGCTTGAATCCCTCCAACGATGCCGTATTGACTAACGATATATCGAAGTGTTAAAGTGTTTGTACAATAACGCCACCATGTCAGTCCGAGTACAGGAGCAGAGTTCGAAGGCGATTCCATTGCACAGAGGCGTGAGACAGGGAGATGCCATATCTCCGAAACTGTTCACTGCCGCATTGGAAGATGCCTTCAAACTTCTGAAGTGGAAAGGACTCGGCATAAATGTATATGGCAAGTACATCACTCACCTCCGATTTGCCGACGATATTGTGGTCATGGCAAAATCGATGGAGGACTTGAGCATGATGCTCGAAAGCCTCAATCGAGTTTCTCAACGGGTGGGCCTTAAGATGAATATGGACAAGACAAAGGTTATGTCGAACGTCCAATATGTGCCCGTTCCGGTAACAGTTGGGAGCTCGATACTTGAAGTTGTTGACAAGTATGTTTACCTAGGATAAACAGTCCAGCTAGGTAAGTCCAACCTTGTAAAAGAGGTAAATCGTCGAATCCAACTCGGCTGGGCAGCGTTCGGGAAACTTCAGGGAGTCTTTTCGTCCCTCAAATACCTCATAGCCTAAGGACGAAAGTCTTCAACCAGTGTGTGTTACCAGTGATGACATATGGATCCGAAACGTGGCCTCTAACTGTGGGCCTTATGAGTAAGCTCAAAGTCGCACAACGAGCTATGGAGAAGGCCATGCTTGATGTTTCGCCACGAGATCGAATCAGGAATGAGGAGATCCGTGGACGAACGAAAACCACCGACATAGCCCGGCGGATTAGCGAGTTGAAGTGGCAGTGGGCAGGGCACATAGCCCACAGAACTGATGGTCGATGGGGCCGTAAAGTTCTCGAATGGAGGCCACAAACCAGCAAGCGCAGCGTCGGAAGACCACCCACAATGTGGACGGACGACATAACTAAGGCCGCAGGAAGGCGCTGGATGCAGGCCGCTTCCAACCGCTCTATTTGGAAATTGATGGGGGAGGCCTATATCCAGCAGTGGACTTCTTGCGGCTGAGATGGAAGAATGGAGAATAATGTTCTTCGTATTTTAAGAATGTTGTAAACGCCCACGAGGGGTATATATATATCAGAATCAGTGTTAGTTATCATGTATTTTAAAATGTTGTAATATATATACTGTTGGTGTTTCGTTCTAATCTAAATAAATAAATAATTGTAGTATATACGTCAAGAAAAGGTTTGTAGTTTGAAATTTTTTTAAGGCAAAAGTAGTAGTAATACCGTAAAATCATATGTCACGAATGTTGTACTTGAATTCATCTATAATATATAAAGATAAAGATTCTTTATTTGCGTAAAACATGGTATACAGTTGTTATCATAAAAAATTTAAAGTGCTCATGTTTTGCTAGTATTGTCATAGCATGCAAATTAGTACTATTTAAACTAAGTATATTATTAAATTATTTCAGGAAGTCTCTTACATTGTAAATTTTTGTATCCTGCAACCATGCATAAGTTTTCTTTTTAAATTGTGTTATATTAAGATCTTTAAATTCATTTGGTAATTTATTGAATATTTTAACACACATAGCTAAGCAGTTTTTAGAATATTTAGCTGATTTTGGTACTACATTATAAACTAGTCTGTACGGGTTGCGTTGTACTCTATTATTTACATCAAATGCATTTAAAAATAAATACTTATGCTGCATTACAAATATACAAGTTTCATATATATAAAGGGCAGGTAGCGGTAACAAGCCAAGAATCCCAAACAGTGTTTTACAAGATTCGTCTGGTGGAATTCCACATATTGCTCTAACGCACTTTTTCTGTGCAATGAATGCTCTATTAGTGTCGGTACTATTTCCCCACATTACGACTCCATATCGCAGTATCGATTCTACGTAGGCACGGTAAGATGTAATGGCTGTCTTTCTATTTGTTACGTTTTTTATTCGACTGAGCGCATATACAAATCTATTGACCTTGTTACTCAGATTTTCTAGGTGCCCTTTCCAATTTAAATCTTGATCAATTGTTACACCTAGAAATTTTGTATGGGTTACTTCATTTATATTTTTTATATTCAACTTAAAATTGTATTGTGTATGTTTGGATTTATGAAATTGGATATAATTTGATTTATTTAAATTAATTTTTAGGTTATTGGATTCTAGCCATGAAATCATTTTGTCAATAGTGTTATTAATGTCATTTTCATGATTATAAATTGCATCATTAGATTTTTTTGTAGTCACAATAATTGATATATCATCTGCAAATAAAATACTTTTATGTGAAGTAATGTCAGCAATGTCATTAACATACAATAGAAATAAAATTGGGCCTAATATACTGCCTTGTGGGACGCCACATACATTTTTTTTAAGTACGGACAAATAAGATTGCATTTCAAAGTCATCTATTCTATTGATAATTACTTGCTGCCATCGATCCGTCAAGTAAGATTCAATCCATTTTTTCGCTACTCCTCTGATTCCGTTTGTTTCTAGTTTATCTAACAATATTTTATGTGACACATAATCAAATGCCTTCGATAAATCAAAAAACAGGCCAGTCGTTAAATTTTTGTTATTTAAATTTGTCATTATAGTGTTTATTAAGTTATATATGGCTAAGGAGGTAGACTTTTTCTTTTGGAAACCGAACTGGGTTTTTATAATTATATTGAACTTGTTACAGAAGTCCAACAATTTCTTATACATGCATTTTTCCAAAATTTTTGATACTATAGGTATAAGTGTTATTGGACGATAATTATTAATATCATCTTTTCTTCCTTTTCTTTTATACACCGGTCGAACAATTGATATTTTTAACGCTTTAGGAAAACTGCCTGTAGAAAACGATAAGTTGATTAGGTGTGTTAGTATCGGAGTTAATTCGTTAACGCAGGCCTTAATTATGCCTGTGCTAATGCCATCGTAACCCTCCGAGCTGGTATTATTTAGGCCAGTAATTTCATTTTTAACCTCATTTTCCGACATAGGTTTAATAAACATTGTATTTGCAATAAAGTTACGATTGACATATCTGGAACTAACTGTTACTTTATTTGGTATTTGAGTATTTGCAGTATCTATGAAATGGTTGTTGAAGGCATTCGATATCTCAATAGGATCTGACAATTCATTTTTATTATATTTTATTGATCTTATATTGTCTTCATGCTTTATATTACTTATTTGGTTATTTATCACTGTCCATGTAGCTCTACATTTATTTTTACTCTTATTTATAAATTTTGTATTACAGTATTTTTTCGAGTTGTGGATACATTTTTTTAGAATTTTAGAATAGTATAAGTATTTTGTTTTGCAAACTAAAGTTTTATGTTTGTAATATTTGTGTCTGAGTGTTCTTTTTTCCTTACAGCTGATTCTGAGCCCTTTGCTTATCCATCTCTGCTTATTTTGATTACTAGTGTTTATTTTAACTCTTATTTTTGGAAAACATAGATTGTAATATAGGCATAATGATTCATGAAATCTTGTGAAAGCTACGTTAAAATCTGGTTCCTCATATATATCAAACCAAGATAGACTGTTTAAGCATTCTCGAAATTTCCTTAAATTTTCCGATGAGTAGTCTTTTTTATACAAAAAATAGGTATTTACTGTTTGACTTCTTTGCTGGACGGGGAAACTCAGTAACTGTGCAGTGTCATGATCTGATAGATATAGTGGTAGTACAGTTGCGTGTGCATCTTTAATATTACTTAGTATATGGTCTATGCACGAGTCTTTTCTAGTTGGCACATTAATATGAATATTTAGATTATGACTATGACACAGGTCTTGTAAATATTTTTTTACTGTCCCTTCTTTTAAAGTATTTATGTTTAGGTCACCTGTTAGGACAATATTAGTAGTGTGTTTAAATTTCTTCTGTATTTCGTGTAAGACTGTATTTAATTTGTCTAAAAATATTTCAGGGTTCGATGAAGGTGTTCTATACAAACAGATGATAACTAGTTTGTGATCAGGAACCTCAATACCGCAAACTTCAAAAATATTTTGTGCGGCATGATATTTTAGAAACGTTAATTCTGTGTAGTTTACACCTTTTTTTGCTAAAATACAGGTTCCACCTCTATGTTGATTTCTGCAAAAAGAAGTTGTAAGTTTGTATCCACTAATATTTAAATAATTTTCATACCCAGATTTCAAAAAAGTTTCAGAGAAGCATAGGAAATCAGGAGTTATACCCGCTTCCGCTAGCTCTTGTAATGTGACTTCTAACAGATCCTGTTTTGATAAGACACTCGCTATGTTTTGATGAAAAATTTGAATATTTATAACCTTTTTGTCATAGTTAGAGTCGAAAAAAAATTCAGTTTATCTAAACGCCTGAAATAATATGGTATTGTCCCTTTTTTATGGGAGTTATTTTCCCGGTTTGTGTCAGTGTCATCTATAGAAACCCCCCTTGTTTTCTGTAGATTAGATTGAGCAAAGTAATATGGGATAGTGCCCCTTGAATACTTCGTAGAGGTTTGTTTAAGCTTTGGAACACTTGGCTTGTCATCGCGCCATATCAGTTTCTTTAGTTGCTTAAAATCTAAATATTTACTTGCGTAGTCAATTGAGTCAATCTGGTGGTTAATTAATTTACACATGTTAGATAGATTATTAGTATGTCCAAAGTATTCACATCTTAGAAATTTACAGTTTTTATACTCGTCACATATTTTCATTATACAATTATTCAGGTCTACTAAATTTAAATATAAGTTACGTGATACATTCATAACAATAATACTAATCTCCCTAAATTTACTGAATATATTTCTGAGCTGTAGTGATAGTATATTTAAATCATAGTCATTTTCGCCTAAACATAATACTAATTTATCATTTGGTTTAGGGTTACTATCAAGTACATTTTGTAAGATATCCGTGGTAAGTGCATATGGTTTTGTTGTGGCAATAACGGAGTATTGTTCATATGTAGTATGTTCACGAGATTTTGATAATGCAGAGGCAAGATTGACGCATTGTTGTGTACCGAATATTAATATTCGTCTATCCGAGTCATGTTTTGAATCTTCATGGGCTCCCTTAATATGTTGACTAGATCGTATTTTTTCTGGTGTTTGTGATTTTTGCTTTGATAAATTGATCTTATTTGTTAGATCTTCCATCTCTTTCTTGATGTTTTTGAATTCTTGTTCTAACTCTACGATTTTTGTCTCTAAGACAGTGGTTACAGGCATAGAGTTTTTCCCTGACTTAGGTGACATATGAGTAAATGCCTCGAACTGCGTAGAATACCTATGTTTTTTTTTGCACTACTGGATGTGTGGTGTAGTATATATTCTATTTGATCTATGTGTGTGGTGCTCAGGTAATGGTGAGTGACACAAAGTTTTCAGCATATTATTTTCTTTGATAAGCTTTGTTATTTGTTTTTGTAGGTTATTATTTTCAAGTATGGAGCTTTCTAATTCATTTATTATATATTATATTTATTTCATATCTTCAACTTCAGCAGTTACTGAGGAGTTCGCTTTAGAAAGTACGAATTTGAAAAGCCTAAATACAAATACTATTGAAGGTCTTTTCCATAAGCAACTGATTGGTGTTTTTTTTGCTATAGCCTAGATATTTATGATAAGATGTTTTTGAAGCGCTTTTTCGGGAGGTTACCTTATCCATTTTTAACTTATTAGTTAAATTAAATAACGGTCGGCGCCCTCATTACTTGGGTGGGTGATCGCTATTGACATTACTATTGAGCGCTTCGGAGGGCAGGTTAACAGTCAGTCCCGGTTGTTCTTAGGATGGCAGTTGTTAAAGCGTGGTGGTAGGGAATTTTGTAAATGGCCGCCTGGTAAGCCACCACCCTCAAGTATAAAAACTGTCACTAAGCACCTAATGGTGTTTTCCGGCATCAGTCCTTGAGTAGTTTGAAATTTTTTAAGGCAAAAGTAGTAGTGGTAATACCGTAAAATTATATGTTGCAAATGTTGTACTTGAATAATAATTCATCTATAATTTTTTTTTTTCATATTTTCAACTTCAGCAGTTACGGAGGAGTTCGATTTAGAAAGTACGAATTTGAAAAGCCTTAATACAAATACTATTGAAGGTCAAGACTAATAAAGTTTCGGGTTGCTATGCAACACATAAAATAACTGAATGATAAATATGACAGTTGACATGCAGCGCCCTTCAAGCTTTAACCGATGGATAGGCTAAATCAATGACTGTGAAGCGCAAAGATAGTGTTTTATTTATTAAATATGTTCTGGGTAGTAAAACCGGAACTTACTCGAAACATTCTGAAACAAGCCTTAAGTGTAATAATATTATGATTTTAATCAATTATTTACATAGAAATAATTAGAATGGAATATATTTAAGTAGTATAAATATGCGAAATTATTAAATGTTCCTTGGACTAACTTGTAATTTTTTTTACAAAAGGGCTAAAAAAACTTCTTTATATCTTTATTTCGTTTTCAAAATAAGCTTTATTATATCGTTCTTAGGGCCATAAACCGAACTATAGCACCCTCGTGCATAATTATATTATACACCAGTGCGTAATAGAATTATCCCTACAAAGTTAAGTTATTACCTAACTGTAAATTATATGCGAGTAAACAGCATTTTCAATTTAACCGGGTACTACAGATTTGTAACAACAAAGAGGTATAAGGCTGAGTATATGTAATCAACTAGCATATATTTGCCACGCACTAAAAAACAAACATCTGCGCTATTTTCCATAACTTTCGCATGTTGTTTGTATTGCATTTGTGCAATATGTTTTTTTCCTCGCAAGGGTGTTGAAAAAGTGCGTATGAAACTTGTGAGCAACTTGCTAATCATATACTCGGCTGATTTACGCCCTCGCCTACGGCTCGGGCTGTAATCCACAGCCTCGTGTATAATGAGCAACTTAGCTCACTTGTATCATAAAGTACTATTATATTTGTTCAGTCATTTGAGTGCACCTAAAATATATTCTAGGCTAATGTAGATAAAAGTTACATAGAATTAACTTGTTTTTTAAATTGATTGTGCTGATTTTCAGTGGACTAACTTATGTATGGAATAAGATTTTTTTATGAAATAGGGTTCATAAAAAAATCTTATTCCATTCTTTGTGGTGTATAATGGGGGAGGCGATTGTGTTTGGCAGTGTACGTCTTCCGGCTGATGATTATATCTACATTTTCTTAGTTAGGTATGTGGTCACTTCATTTAGTGATAGATATAGGTACTTAAGTATTTTTATTTATGTAACGAAATACCTATTTCAAATTCAAATTCAAAATCATTTATTCAATTTAGGCGTCTACGACGCTCTTATGAAGGTCAATTACAAATTTTAATATTGAAATATTCTACATTGTACTGCCACGTTCAGCAACAAAATTTATAGAGTCACTGCGAGAAGAACGGGCAAGAAACTCGGGGCCATTCTTTTAAACGTCTTTTTACAATGTGTTATAAACAATATAATACAATTATTACAATATTTGTTTAAATTACGTAGGAGACAGGTGATGGCTTGGCAGAGGCGGAATTTTTCAAGTATTTTTGTCGTTTAAGTAATCACAAACTGTGTAGTAGGATTTCTTAATCAAAATGTTTTTCACGTGCAATTTGAATTTTCCTTCTGTGAGCATTGTAATATGTTCGGGAATTTTATTATAAAACCACTGTCTTATCTTACAAACTGCATATGCAGCAGAACTGAGTCTTCCGGCTAGATCATGTATATGTGGATCCCAGTGTAAAGTTGAATCCATTTTGATTCCCAGAAAAACTATATACATTGTCAATAGAGAGTTTATCTGGGCCAAGCTTAATGTTTGGTACAACATAAGGACCATTTAGTAACGAAAACTTTAAATATTTTGTCTTTTTTTAATTTTAGAGAAGATTATTAGCTGCGAACCATTCAGAGATCATAGTTAACACATTATTTATATGAATGAGTTCACTATCTTTCCTATCTACTTTAAAAATCAGAGAGGTATCATCTGCGAATAAAACAATATCGCAGAAATCTTTGACCATGCAAGGCAGATCATTAATATACGCTAAGAACAGAAAAGGTCCCAAAATTGATCCCTGCGGTACACCTATTTTTACCAAAGACCCGGAAGAAGTATTGCCATTTATTTCAACCTTCTGTAATCTGTCTGACAGATATGACTCTAAAAGATTCAAAGCTTTGCCACGAATACCATAGTGCGAAAGCTTACGAATCAGAGTGCGGTGCTCTACACAGTCGAATGCCTTGGAAAGATCACAAAATACGCCAATAGCATCATGTGAACTCTCCCAGGCTTCGAGTTTATGTGACATCAATTGAACACCTGCATCTGTTGTGGATCTGCTCTTTGTGAAACCAAACTGATTCTTATTCAATATATTATGCTCATTAAAATGGGATAAAAGTTGTTTGAGCATATTTTTTTCGAATACTTTACTCAGAACAGGTAAGATGGAAATAGGTCTGTAATTGCAAAGGTCAGATGCAGCTCCCGACTTCAAAATTGGAGTGATTTTACTTTGTTTCATTAAGTCGGGGAAATTTCCTCTATCTACACAAAGATTAAATATTGTTACTAAGTATGGTGCAATAATGCAAATTATAGACTCTGCCACTTTAACTGACATACCCCACAAGTCTTCAGTACTCTTTATGTTTAAACTTTTAAAGTCTTTATAATTTCAAAGTTTGTCGTGTATCTGAAAGAAAAGTCCGGTGTTTTGCAGGGAAAATTATGTTTCAACAGGGCTTCTGCTACATTGGGACAAGAATCCAATGATTTAGTGACTTCTAGTGGTAAGTTAGAAAAAAAAAATTCAAATATATTCGCCACTTGTATTGGATCAGAGATTTGATGTTTATTAAAAGTAAAGACATATGATGAAGATTATTAGCTGCGAACCATTCAGAGATCATAGTTAACACATTATTTATATGAATGAGTTCACTATCTTTCCTATCTACTTTAAAAATCAGAGAGGTATCATCTGCGAATAAAACAATATCGCAGAAATCTTTGACCATGCAAGGCAGATCATTAATATACGCTAAGAACAGAAAAGGTCCCAAAATTGATCCCTGCGGTACACCTATTTTTACCAAAGACCCGGAAGAAGTATTGCCATTTATTTCAACCTTCTGTAACCTGTCTGACAGATATGACTCTATAAGATTCAAAGCTTTGCCACGAATACCATAGTGCGAAAGCTTACGAATCAGAGTGCGGTGCTCTACACAGTCGAATGCCTTGGAAAGATCACAAAATACGCCAATAGCATCATGTGAACTCTCCCAGGCTTCGAGTATATGTGACATCAATTGAACACCTGCATCTGTTGTGGACCTGCTCTTTGTGAAACCAAACTGATTCTTATTCAATATATTATGCTCATTAAACTGGGATAAAAGTTGTTTGAGCATAATTTTTTCGAATACTTTACTCAGAACAGGTAAGATGGAAATAGGTCTGTAATTGCAAGGGTCAGATGCAGCTCCCGACTTCTGCTACATTGGGACAAAAATCCAATGATTTAGTGACTTCTAGTGGTAAGTTAGAAAAAAAAATTCAAATATATTCGCCACTTGTATTGGATCAGAGATTTGATGTTTATTAAAAGTAAAGACATATGTTGAATCTCTAGGTTTATTTTTACCAGTCTCAGTATTTATAGTCTTCCAAATGGTTTTTATTTTATTTTTAGACTTGCGAATTTTGTCTCCAATAAAAAGAGATTTAGCACACAAGCAAACAGACTTAAACATTTTTGAATAGTTCCTAACATAATCAAGAAACTTCTTGCAAGATGTTAAATTTTCCTGCGATACAGATCAAACAAATAATCTCTACTTTTCCGAATAGATGATCCTATGATGCATATATTTAATATCTGTACCTACTTGCCATACCTATTAAATCTATATAGTTACTACGTCTTGCAAGATTATTTAGATGATCAATGTACATGTATATATACTTCCCTAAACTTAAATATAGTTTAGGCACCTACCTACATATTATGTAACTTCATCGGTTATTGTTCCCGTCATTCATATAAAATAACCTGAAATACCTGCTAAATAAACCTGTTAATAAACCTTTTTTTACTAAAGCGCGAAACTTATAATCCTATCTAGGTAAATCTAAACATGATCAACATCAACCGTTGAATTACCAAAAAATCACGCTCATTGCTTCGATGCATAATTTCTTGAAGTTATTAGATCATACCATGCACGGTTATGGAATTATATGAGAAGAATTTATTAATGCGTGAGCCTTGTCGCATTTATAAGAAACATTGATGGATATGTATAGTAACACACAGTGAGGTGCTAGGTGATCGATAGATTTGCTGCTTTAGTGTGGTATCTGGCCAGGCGTTCATTAGTAAAATAACCTACCTCAATCCTATAACGACTACCATCCTATGACAACAACCTTGATCGACCGACGACGCAACGCCTTAACGTGCACTCCTAGGCATATAGGAGCGTAGTTCTGAATCCCATTAATGACCCATCCAAATTAGAGTATAATATATATATATTATCGATTTTTGACCTAGTAGATAGATAACTTTTGCTCTTTTGGTGACATAACCCACTGCACGCTGTACTGCAAGACTCGCCACACGTACGCATTCTTTCAAAAACATTTTTGTCCAAGCTGAAACAGAGACGCTTCGTGCTCACTTGGTTATTACCAATTTGTTTGGTCTGGCACTCATTTCCTTCTCAATTCCCTATTCCATAATACTTATTCTATTCCATAATTTCTATCAGTAGGTAAGCAACAAAATCCGTATGGAAAAACCGAAGTCAATCCAAACAATATCAATCTTCCAATCAGTATGAAACGTAGTCCATAAAGAAAAGCCAAAGTTGGTAAGTAGTTAAAATCCGAGTGTAACCTGCTCCGAAATATTCTTAAAATAGACACAATAATTAATCAACACTTTTGTCAATTATTTTTTATATGGCATATATACGATTATTTTAAAAAGAACGAAAGTTTTAGAGCCCCATATAACTATCATTTTGAAAAGTTTCAAAAAACTAAATCGTCAAAAAAATCAATAGATATATATAATCAGAATCGATACAGGAACGTTCCAGTAAATATTGGTCGAGCAATATTTGCTCCAAGGCACCTGGAACGACCTATACAGATCCTTTCAAAATATGGAATTGACAGCGATGTTTTTAGGTGATAAAATACAGTCTACATTTTTAATAAATGGGGCATAGTGTAGTTATCTATTATTGTGAAATGCGAAGTAATATTACCTACTCGTTTGTGTGTTGGATATTCCTACGTCCTACGTGGAGTTGGATACCTGTAAATGCTACGCCTAATTTACGAATCTATTACGAATAATAATAGTATCAAAAGATTGTTGTATGTATGTACGAGAATTATTCATACGGTGACAACCTTAGACTTCACGCACACAATTACGCGTATACAAAAACAACATTTGTGTAGGATGTATGTAATAGGTAGTTGTAACGCGGCTTTTGTATATTTGATTGTCCAGGTGTGGCTGAGTCTCAAATGTGTTTTAGATGATACGTTTCATTCTCGTCAGGATTGCTTGATTATAATCAGCATTAAACTATTCACTTCAAAAACACACAATCAGACCAAAACTTATCAATATAACTCAACCTTTCATTCACGCTGTTACCTATCACACTAGAAGTCGTGAAACATGCAAGTTCAAATGGCACAGAGCGCGCAAGAGGTTTGGATGGGATGGGAGAAAGTGCGTAGGTAATAATAAGTCAAAATATTCCTACATAGATATGAATAAGTTTGAAAATGTTCATATTCTAATATTTTACTGGTACAAGCACAACGGTTGGTCGTTATAGCCGATGAATAAAGATAATTTTTGTCGTTCTAAGCGATATGTCGCTGTATCCGATGTGTTTATAGGGAGGTATGTTTACCTGTCTATTGGATATTCGGCTGGACCTTGCCATTCGGTCGTAATAACCGAATATAAAGACATCGTTTGTAACCGTTGTTATAAACGATGTATATATATTCGGTTTCGATTGTAGTTATAATATAACATAACTAATTGCATGGCATAATAATTGTTGATTGTATAATGTACCGTTAATTATCGAAATCTCGTGTATCCTACGATGTACATGATCGTGAAAAATGCACGAGCTAGCAAATATCTCAGTTATTAATTTTCCGTCTACGACGTCATTGTTCATCTTATTAATATGAACTGAGTATATATGACAATGTATATAAAAATATTTCCCTATTTTTAGCAGTTTTCGGTTTTTTGTGTAATACAGTATCGAACTCGTGCATGCCAGGCGTTGTTGAGAGAGTGCGCATAACATCCACCTGAAGAAGAAGAAGACGTTTTCCTTGTGAACTGTCATATTCATTATGCTGTCAAATCTACTCCATTTCTGACGTTTTTCTGACGTTAGACTTTCTTTTAGTAAATTTGTGTTCAACATGGTGAGTGTTTTCGTATTATTCGAGTTAAATCCATAAAAATCTCTAAGTGATAATGGTATTTCTCCCATCGACATACTGCCCATGGAGTTATTGACGTGTTAAATGTGTATATGGTCATATTTTGTAGCCACCTGAAAGTTTATCCCGTTGATTGTTTTGATTTACACATACGACGGGTTCGATCATCTCACATCTATCACCTCCTGCTCTGTTCAAATTAGTTTACTGGTGATTACCCCCATAGTCCTCTACTGTCTGTACACATAGTCTTCAGAGGTACCTTAGGAAAGGTCCCATAAATAATATATAGGATAATGTACTACGTGAGAATGAAATGAGAGGTTATGTGGTGTAATGTCGTGTATTGTAGGCGCGCGGACCCAAGAAGCATCTGAAACGTCTGGCCGCGCCCAAGGCATGGATGCTGGACAAGCTGGGTGGCGTGTACGCGCCGCGGCCGAGTACGGGCCCGCACAAGTTGCGCGAGTGTTTGCCGCTCGTCATTTTTCTTCGCAACCGTCTCAAGTACGCGCTTACCGGGAACGAGGTGCTCAAGATCGTCAAGCAACGACTCATCAAAGTCGATGGCAAAGTGCGCACCGACCCCACCTACCCCGCCGGATTCATGGGTAAGTAAACAATCACTATATACATTAAAGCTTATAAAGCTCTTTATCTCTATGTAATACTTGGCCATCTCTCGGCTGTCCAGCTGCTCCAGCTAAATTAGAATATCAAATTTGATCACTAATCTAGTATATTTCAATTAGGTATTAGGATTAACTACAATCAACTTTGTGTCTACAGTTGAGACAATGTTGTCAAATGTTTCGAAGTGGGGCCCATGGAACTTAATCCAATTTAATTATTATTTATTGTATATAGGGTAGCAGCCACATGTGCCTATATCTAGGTTGGTGTGTGTTAGTTCATAATTGTTTATAAACAATGTTATCCTGTAATGGCTACCGTGCTCCATACTTTAGTTTTTTTCGTATTAAAGTTTTTCCGCAGGTTTTTCGTCGTTATAATGTTTAAGACAAAGTGAGTTTTATATATTTTTATGCTATAAATGTATGAGGAGACCCTTCATGGATCGAACCATGGAACAAGTAGGTATTTTTGTGTCGAAAATTGACTTTTTTTTTCTTTGTTTATTTTAGAGGCAGGGCTATTCATGCAAAGATTATTCAATACCCATAGAATGCACAAGATAAAAGGTAGTATTTCTACAAAGAGTATGTCAGGGTCAAAATCATAAGCAAAGAAAAATGATGATATAATCTGTTGGTTACAGTTGTAACCAAGATGCTTCAACGGTAGCGTGTTTGGCGGGAACTAGACTTATCAAGGGTAATTTACGCAGTTTTATATACAAAACCAAATTACATGCAACATAAAGAAATTAAACGTAGTTTTTAGTGTATGTTACTTCTTATTTCAAGAAAAACGGCATAGTATTTCCGAAGTAATTAAAGTTTTCCCTAAAAATCGTTTTTTCGCGTGTTTTTCGCCGTTATTTAAATGTCAATTTGTGTTGAGTAAGAGGGGTCAAAGGGTTAAAACTGTTGGTAGATGGAGTATCAATCACTTCCTGCGGTGATTTGTTCCACATCATTTAACCCCAAGAAGACACTAGTTTGTGCATTTACCACTAAATTATCCCCCTTTGTAGTGTCCCTCTATTTTGAAGACAGTCCCCTTGGCACTTCAAGTAGCATCAGAGTACTTGGTGTTGAAATATCATTCAATTTCACTGTCACTTGGAAGATAAGACTAAGTTAGCCTCTAAAAAGCTTAATGTGCTCGTAACGGCGAGGCAGTTTTTCACGTTGGCCCATTGCCTGCAACTTTATAAGGTATTTCAGTTTTGGCCTCACATGGAGTACTGCTCTCACCTCTGGGTGGGAGCTCCCCATTACCAGCTTCTTCCATGTGACCGCATTCAACATAGAGCGAATCAAATCGTTGAAAATTTAGCTCTCTCCAATCGGTTCGATCCTTTACCACTGTGTAGAGATGTTGCTGGCTCTGCAACTTTTACCGTATCTATCATGGGGGGTGTTCTGAGGAACTGTTCGATGGACTACCTGCAGCTCAATTTTGCCATTGGACAAAGCATGATGTTTCATCAATTTCAAGATGACATCTGGAAGTCCACAACCTTGCGATTTTCACAGCATTTTCTACCTCACACTGCCACAATATGGAACCAGCAGTATTTCTGAACAGATATGACTTAGGAGCCTTCAACAAGAGAGCATATTCCTTCCTCACAGGCCAGCAATGCATCCTCGAGACCTCTGTGTATTTTTGCAGGTGATTGTGGGTGACGGTGATCACTTACCACCCGGTGTGCCGCTTGCTTGTTTGCCCTCCTATCCCATAAAAAAAAAACTATTACATACACTAATGAATAGATTCAGGCGTTAGTTTGCGGAATTCGGATATTCTTCCGGTTAGGCTGCATGATGTTTGTGAT
Source organism: Plagodis dolabraria (assembly GCA_963854805.1). Taxonomy (NCBI): domain Eukaryota; kingdom Metazoa; phylum Arthropoda; class Insecta; order Lepidoptera; family Geometridae; genus Plagodis; species Plagodis dolabraria. Next base: position 36,823,151 of record OY978443.1, on the reverse strand, counting down.
GTCACATAGATAACAGGAAAATTAGGCGGAATTGTCACTAGATATATATTTTTATACATTTTGAAGGTTTTTATTTAAATATTATGTAATGTTTTCTTAAGTTACTTTTAAAAACATTTGTTATTATATTATATACCTCGTTATATACCATGCTATGGCCACTGCAGCCATCTCAACTAATATATTATAAATTTAATATATTATTTGTGTATTTTGTACTTACTTTTATGTTACATGTAAATTAAATGTATAAATAAGAGCAATACTTACAAAAAACACTTCAGGATCAAACAACAGATTTTGTGACGCCGATACTCGCATGGGGTAAAATTCAGTCCCGAGAACTTTCTCGCCTTTAATTTGTCACTTTGCACCTGCGTTTAGTGCCGACAGCGCACTGACCTTGAGCCTTGTATACTTAACTAGGTTACACTAGCTTTTACACTAACTTGTCTTGGCAAAACTGTAGCACTTCATTTGATATATTATTCAAGGCAAGTATCAAGTAAATAAGCCGAATTTGTTCAGAGTAAAAAGCAAAAAGTAAAAAGAACTAATTAAATCTGGACAGCTGCAGGAGGACCTTAATTGCATCCAAGCCTGGGCTAGGGATTGGATTATTAAACTGAATGCAGCAAAATGCACTGTGTTACACTTGGGCTCTAGGGCGCTAGGGCTTAGCAAACCCTAGAGCAAAGTATATGTTAGACAACAGTGATATAGAGTCTGTTCATCTGCAAAAATAGCATCTAATCTTAAATGGGAAGCTCAAATCACATCTATAGTGAAAAAAGCCAACTCGTTTTTATATGTCATATGGAGATCATTCCAATTCTTCACTGTAGAAGTCTTTCTAAAAATATATAAAACATATATCAGACCCCTGCTAGAGTATGGTTTTCAAGTTTGGAGCCCATACTTCCAAAAAGATATTAACCTTCTAGAAAGTGTCCAGAGTCCAGAGGAAAGCAACTAAATTACCACAGGCCCTGCGTCACAAGTCCTATGAAGAGAGACTCCTAACACTACACCTCACTAGTCTAGAAGAAAGACGTCTTAGGGGTGATCTTATTGAGACATTTAAGATTATTAATCAATATTATAACCTACCTAATATAGAAGACTTTTATATAATCAGAGAAAGCTTAAGGCCAATCCGGGGACATGAAATCCAGCTTATTCGGGATTTGGCCATAACGAAGCCTGCACACCATTTTTTGAGCAACAGAGTAGTGCATAACTGGAATAAACTACCAGAACATGTTGTGTCAGCCACATCAATCAAAAATTTTAAAAATAAACTGGACAAATGGCTGTCTACAGAAAAGAAATCTCTTCTGAAACTATAAATCCAACACTGCAATGATATGGACTTATCAGCATATTGCTGCTCGTCCATTAATAATAATAATAAAATATTGTCAAAAATAAAATATTTTTGATTTTTTATTCATCAAACAAAATTTAACAAGCAAAAAATGTTCTTGGTGCTTTAGTACAAAATGAAATGAAATAAATACATCTGCATGTATATGAATTCTAGCTTTAACCCTAGACACCTAACCTTCAGATATACTCCTTTAAACCTAACTATATGTCGATAATAAACTTAGAAAATTAAAATTAAAATAAAATTACTGAAAAATGCCTTTTTTTCTTTGGTGACCATAAATTATAAGAGTCTTATCATTCAGAAAAAAATATAAAAACCATATATTTAGAAGCGCAGTTTATGCAAAAATCAACTTTTTTTTCACCACAAATATAGTGCTGCATTTTGAGCAATATGACTTTGCCATGCGCCTTTTTTTGTAGGAACAGAGACCACAGATTTTTCTTTTCCTCACTATAAGGGCCTTGACAGGTTGAAAGTCATTACTAGATGATGACTTTTCTTCAACTTGGCCTTCTCTTGCCCTTCATCAGTCTTTGCTGCTAGTATATCTGATCTCTTTGGTAGTGTATTTCTGCGTCGATGTAGTTTGGTCTCTCTTATCGCAATCTCAGAGTCTATTTCCAAATTTCGTCTATATCTGATTAGTAATGAATTGTTCAAATAAAAGCAGTGGAGCCGGTATACTGTACGGGTAGGTTCTCAGGCAACACATATAATATTTATTGCTGCTGCTCTACTTGAAATATGCCCTTTGGTTGTTGCCCAATCAAGACGGCTCCGACCTCGGATACTGCCTTGTGAGAAGGTCAATATCATACTGGAATTATTAACTGGGATTTCTGCCGATGGTACTGTGTCTCACACCCACTTTCTTGCAAATCAGATAAGGAACGATCTTAGCACCTTCATGATTAGAAGGGTCGTCTTAGAGTATCCCTTTCTGCATCATTCACTTCAACATTATCTTCTGTTTTGCTGTCAGTCAACTCCCACAATACACCAACATCTGCCCTTCCCAATAATAAACGCGTAATATTTTAACTACACAGCAATATTTGAGAATTCATAGTAAAATCTACAAAAAAGTATGAACACTAATGGTAAAAATTTATACACAAAACTTAACCATTCGTCGAAACGACGACTATTTTCGTAATATATCGAAAAACAAAGTACTTACGTGTCGGACGCCGTCGCTTCCCGAGAGAGCTCGCCAAATACTGAGTTGACAAATGATGATGATCAGATTGGCGCGCGCGTCAAACAGAAATAGCAATATTTCTTTTGTGTACTCGTCGATTCGACGAAGGTTAGGTGTCTAGGGTTAAGATTTGTAACTGTAACTAGATTTTTTATAAAAAAAAACCATTTCATAGCAATCAACTTTGGCCTACTCAGATTGTTACTAAAATAATTACTGTAACAGCCGCTTGCCGTTATGTGAGTGACTGAGAACGAACTATGAAACTTATTACTATGGAATGACGAGGAACGTTGTTCCTTTGCGACAAGTCACGGTGATACTATTTGCCATCAGATCACAGTGATTTTTTCATCGTGACGTTATTTAACAACCACCTCTAGTTTGTGCTTCGATGTCTTTCTCCATAACAGCACCATTTTGATATCATCCCTGGAGGCTCCAACCATTGCGTCACGAAATAATCGTTAAATTTCGTAACGTTTTCTTCTGGAAAACTGAACATTTTAATTCTATTAGCATACATATTTTAGAAAAAATAGCATGGAATTTTATTTTATTTACGATGTAGATAACAATTTACCTATGTTCAATTACAGCCAACCAGCCGTCTTCTATATCTTCTTCTGGAAGAAATGCTAAGCTCGTACACATTTTTACATATGCATTAGTTTCTTCGTGTTCTAGTAATTTTAAAGAATTTGCTTTTCTATTAATGCTCCTTTGAAAATACACAAAACATCCATGATTTTCCGCTTGAGGAAATATATAATTTATTGCGCTGATTGTGGCAATTTCAAAGTCTACCGTGAATTTTTGTGGATTAAAATCCGGTAGAACTTCTTTAATTTTCGAAAACATGGTTTCGTAAGTTACTCTTTCTTTATTCACCAGGAGCACATAAAATATAGGCACGATGTTAGTTCCATCATCGTCACTCCCAATATCTCCATGAGTCGTATAAATTTGTTTGAATGGCTTTGGGCAACAGTCAAACGTACCATCACAGAGATAATGATTTATATTTTTTATATCCTTTACAGCCTTCGGTGAGGTTAATGCGATAATTCTTTCTTTGTCTTTGATGTCATCAAACAGAACAAGCGGCTTAAATTTTTCTGGAATTATTACGTGATGTGGTTCCTTGAAATTTGTTTTTGGAACTTTTAATTCCTTGTTACGCTTTCTGTACAATGTGTTTTTCTTGCTTTTGAATTCTGGAATATCCTCTTTACGACAATTATCGTTTAATTTTGAGACGTGTCTTTCAAAATTTTTTTGCACTGATGTATAGTTTTTGCAAACTTCTTTTTTCACATCGTCTAACACTATACTTATATTGTTTTTGGAAAAGTCTGGTATACACTCTTTATCATGTTTGCTTTGAATTTGCACACTGCACATTTTAACGTTAAGTTTCACTGCACCACCGCACTTTTTACTTCTTTTATGAACACAGACCCATACTTCGGAAATTTTATTTTTTCTATGGTGATGATAAGCATGCCCGGCATGCAGTAAAGTTTTCCCTCTTGTGTTATTAATAATTAGAAAATTTAATAAAGCTGAACCCTGAGAAGAACCTTCACCTGACATTTTAGAAGAACAACTAAATCATCTTATTCCTTGCATAGGTAATGCATTCATATCGCAATGGACAATAACTCATCTTGTGAAAAAGAGACAGTTGATTGTTCTCTAGGATTAAGGTATTGTCTCAATCATGTGTAAAAGACCGATTTGTGCCGACTATTGTTATCAGTAACCCAAATTTAACAACTTGTGAGAAATGCGCTGGACTAGACTGGTTGGTGATTTATAGTTTCACCCGTCAGAATTGGGAGATAACGAGAACAATAGAATTTCATTCGTATAACCCGCAGGTGCAAGTCGACTGATATTATACCTAGCTCTTATGCATAAATTTTGTATTTTGAATCTTTCATATTAATAACACATAAATTGTGTTATTAATACGCATGGTTTTTGAATAACATATAAAAACCATTTGAAACAACATACCAAATGTAATATTATCAATTATGGTATTAAAAGATAATTTTAAAATAAATATATTATTATCAAGAGAAACTCGTTTTTGTTAACAGTACTTTTAATATTTGGTAGGTATTTCTTTCAATTAAATTTATCGGGGGTAACTGAGATCGTGGGTAACTGAGACAGGGGGAGTTGACATTGGGGGCGTATGAAACGAACCCGTTAGTACAACAGTACACTATGTCACCACACTTATTTTAAGAAGAAATTTAGGACAGTATTGCTGTGGACTTTGGTCAGAAGGACCTTAACTAAGCAATCCTGGCTATCATCACTGCACCTTTTCGATATATAAGTTAGCTATAGTGTTTATTTACAGTTTTATATATCTATGGAATACCTCATATTACGTTTGTGTCGACTTCCTGGAGCCCCAGTCCTCGCGCGAACATAGCACCGAAGTGTACAGGTAAACACGAGAGGATCTGCTTGCTCCGGCTTCCACGAATTTCTATCACATAATCACAAAATCTTCCAAGAATCCAAAACAAGAACCAAATACGTAGATTCGTTATACTCTCATAACTACGTATGAAAACCAAGTACCAAAGAATACTAGGCAAGAAACTATGTAGAAATAAACGGTCAAATGCTTGTCGAGCCACGCACAATGTAGGGTTCCGTAGAAGCCCGTTATCATAATATAGAATGATTCTGTAGTTCTTTATTCTCCTTCACTTTCTTTCTGCTTAATCTAAGAAATAAGAGTACGATTGCCGCCAAGTTATTATTTAAATTTTAATTAGAACATTAAACATCATTCGTTTGTGAATTTTATAGGTAGATACTCGAATGAAAACGTAACGATAGCGCGATTCAGAATCCGTTGGTACATTGTAAGAATTTGAATGTCATTTAATTTATTTGCTGTCGCATAAATAATTATTCTATTATAAAATAGTTGATATATATATGAACTAAACATAAAAAGTATACACCGATATATGCAAGTAAGCTTATAAATGGGCTATTATACTATATAATAACTAGTCTGGCCATAAATACCGTAACAAAAACTTTTCAGCTCTAGAATTATTTAGAATTTGGAACGCGTTTATTACTTTTAAATTTTCCATCGATTTCGCGCCATTTCGTATATTACTTCGTGTTCATTATCAAATAACAATATGAAATGAGGTGTTAAAGAAAATAGGATAGTAATACCTACTTTGTACAAGGCGAATACTGCGCCTTGTACAAAGTAGGTATTGAGCCGTCGCGTCGGTCATATTTCAGACACTTCAAAAGCTTGGTACAGCCGTATGTTCGTATATCGTAATATCAACAGATACAACACTTCCTCTATTGAAGACCATAAAAGATCTGGGCAGCCGCGTGCTGTTAGAACTACAAATTAAAGCCAGAATTGGTCGAAATCCCATTAGGAAGTAAAAATATTACGATAACTCAACAATTATCTTATTGCGAGAAATGAAGATTCCCGCTAGGAAAATGTCGCGTATTATAAAACAAGACCTGAAGACGGTGCTTATCGTCGATATACAGTACATGCCCTAAATCAATCTTTAAGATAGAGTGCCTTCCGTTGCGATACGCAAGTGAAGGGCACAGAAATACTCTCTTTACCGATGAAAAAAATTACACGATTGAAGAGCACTACAATCAGCAAATTGATGATGTGTGAAATGAAGTGATCGACCTTGGTACGACAGGTACAGGCAGCAAACACTTCTGGTGTACGGCGAGGATGAGGTCCAAAAAGTACTATACCTATATAAGTCGAATCTTTGTACTTTCATAATCTATATCAATACTAATATTATAAAGAGGAAAGAGTTGTATTTTTTAATAATAAATAAATAAAATGCATCTATTTCAGATATTAATCCATATTGTAGTATACACGTTAAATTAGCATTCGCAAATGAATTTTTAAGATTTTGAATTATTACTGGCCGTTTTGGATGAAATTTCGCATGGCAATAGTTTGACGCCCTGAACGAACAAAAATTTGCACTTTATAGTTTAATATTACGTAAATGGAGCATTAAATCGAAAAACAGTATTTGCAACCCCTAAGTCATTTTAGTCAGACCTATTCAACCATACCACACACGAAGAGATAGACTACGAAAAAAGAAAATCATCCCCACATCACATGTATGGGAGATACCCTAAAAAAAATATTATTCAAAATTTTATTATACCACTTTGTCGGCGTAATAAATTTACATATCCATACGAAATTACAGCTTCCTCGTACTAACGGTATCTTAGCAAAACCTCGGACAGACGGACATGACGAAACTATAAGGGTTCCCTGTCAGGACTACGGAACCCTAAAAAACTAGGTAGAAAAAAAACTAAGTAGAAGAAAAACGTCGCTGCCGCTTTTCCTCCTCTAGAAACCATGTTCCAATAACGTTTGAATACAGGAACGTGTTGAGAAAACAATATTAATCCATTTTTGGGACGCAAAAAATGTCCCCATTATGCCAAAATAACAATGGCATACGGCCCTCAATTAGGAATCCAGGCAAACATCGTTGCCAAAATTAATCTGAGCTGGAGCTCAGATTAAGGAAGACCCTTCGATCTCCCATCCGCTCCGCTCCAATCCCCACGAGGAGATGGCGCTCGCTGTCAAAATCGATTGCCAGTATCACTAAAAAATATTTTTTACTCTATACCAAAAATGGCAACCATAGATCACATAATATGTGATCTATGGTTGGGAATCAAAATGGATTCAACTTTACAGTGGGATCCACATATACATGATCTAGCCGGAAGACTTAGTTCTGCTGCATATGCAGTTTGTAAGATAAGACAGTTAACGGACGTAGCTACTGCACGGCTAGTTTATTTCGCGTACTTCCACAGTATTATGTCGTATGGTGTATTGCTGTGGGGAGCTGCTGCTGAGATAGAGACAATCTTTATCTTACAAAAGCGTGCAATTCGAGCCATATATGAAATGGATCCTAGGGAATCTCTAAGGGATCTTTTTAAAGAAATTGATATATTAACTTTACCGAGTCTGTATATATTTGAAAATATTATGTATGTTCGGAAAAAAATTAGTAAATATAAATTAAACAGTGACAACCACGATTACAACACTAGGAACAAATATAAAATAACGGTACCAAGTTTTAGACTAGCAAAGACAAATAAAAGATCCTTTTTAGGTAATTGTGTGCGGTTTTATAATAAAATTCCCAAACATATTACAATGCTCACAGAAGGATAATTCAAATTGCATGTGAAAAACATTTTGATTAAGAAATCCTACTACACAGTTTGTGATTACTTAAACGACAAAAATGCTTGGAAAATTACGCCTCTGCCAAGCTATCACATGTCATCTACGTAATTTAAACAAATATTGTAATAATTGTATTGTATATAACACATTGTAAAAAGACGTTTAAAAGAATGGCCCCGAGTTTCTTGCCCGTTCTTCTCGCAGTGGCTCTATAATTTTTTTTGCTGAATGTGGCAGTGCATTGTAGTATATTTCAATATTAAAATTTGTAATTGACCTTCATAAGAGCGTCGTAGACGCCTAAATTGAATAAATGATTTTGAATTTGAATTTGATTGAAAGAGATCTTAATACATTCCGGAACACGATGAAATCGAGATCCACAATTAATACGAAAAAGACAAAAAAAAACTCTGTAAAGAAAGATAGAAATAGCTAATTTTTACCAACATCGCATTGTGCCGTGTAACGGAGCAAAACGAACGTTACATTATACACATATTATAATTTGTAGTTCTAACTTTGATTGGATTCATCCACATGTTTAGTGATTCACATAAAAAATACTTCCATTTGTGTTTTCAGATGTTGTTTCAATTGAGAAGACAAATGAACTGTTCAGGCTGATCTATGATGTGAAAGGCAGGTTCACTATTCACCGCATCACTCCTGAAGAGGCCAAGGTAAGAACACTACCAAGGCAAATTGCCACCAAACATTGAAATGGCTGTATAACTTTTCCAGCTTATATGATGGTTAGACTTTATCCACCATCTCACCTTTTGCTAAAAGGGTATTATGGTTGAGTATGGTAAAGATAATAATAATAATAACAAAAGCCTTTATTCAGTTAGTAGGTATACATATGAATAGTTATCTAAGACTAAAAACTAGTTGATAACACCTCTATATGTGTGTCCTTTTGGACAAAAGCCTCCTCCAACTGAGACCATTTATCCCTATTCCTATGGTAAAGATGCTAAACCTAAAACGTAACAAATACACCTGCTGGAACAAACTGTAAAGCTTGCTTGCACATTTTCGAAATGTCCTGTGGTATCTGTGATAAATCTCAACTTATAATTAGTGGGATTCAAACATTGGGCGCCCTGCATGAGTTAGTTTTTCTGATGGTATTTGAATCAAGGAAGCCTATTTTTAATTCAATAAGACAACCATATACCTTAAAATGTGTGTTCGATCCTAGACATTACTTAGTCCTGTCTGGGAGCAAGCCTTTTGTTACAGATTCCTTACAATAGGAGTCTTGGGTAGCGGGCCTATAGACTGCCAAACAATTTAAACTTGTATGTATAATAAAAACTATGTATTTTCATGGCTCTAAGGCATTTTTAATCTCAAAGATGTATTTAGTCTTTATCTGATGTGTTCTAGGATCAGTGATAAATAGAGCCCTAAACTACTACTACCTATTAGCTAACCTATTCCCTAGAGGCCTCCTCTAATCTAAACACATTACCAATGCCATGAGGGTTTTTTTTTATGATGGCTCCATGCCGATCTCCAATTAGTGTCATTACTTCACTTTGCTCACTCATTACTTAGTGTTACTAGCGATTAACAAAATTGAAAATAAGTTATGCACCGTCCATGGTCAAGTTGCAAGCAATCTCTGCTTTTTAATTTATTATTATATACTAAGTCGACGGTCTGTCTAGATGCAAACACACTGTATCTCATCTCTGCCACCACTCACGCACCAGATCACGCTATGTACAATCATCACTTATTGGCCAAATCGCACAGCTTTATCTTTTCTTAACCATGTGTGATGATATGATTCTCAGTTCAAGGCTAATATGTGTGTTTTTATGTTAATTGGGCATACATTTGCAGAAGTCCAATATGCTCAAAGCAAAAGAGATAATAGCACGAGTAGTCATGCTATTATATTAGTTAATATAGATTAACTATTATATTAAAATAAATATTTTCTTAAACCTTGTATACTTATCAACTTGTGACAAGTATGGGAATATAATATAAAATATGCTGTGTAATCTTACAAAATTACAGAAACAATGTTTGAAAGTATGTCATTCTATTGCTGTATTAATGATGACTGGTTTACTATGTATTAAAAATATACATTTTATAGTCTGCTTTTAGTTATGCCATGTCATGGTGATTTAGTTGTAACTTAAGTGTCGGGTAACAAGCAAGCCTTTCTTAAAAGATGAGGGAGGGTGTTATTGCACAATGTGCTAGTGCAGTGCAGTGCAGTGCAGTAGTGTACTGTTGTTGCAGTACAAGCTATGCAAGGTGCGTCGCGTGGCGATGGGACCCAAGAACGTGCCGTTCCTGGTGACGCACGACGGGCGCACCGTGCGCTATCCCGACCCACTCATCAAGGTCAACGACTCCATCCAGCTCGACATCGCTACCGACAAGATCATGGACTTCATCAAGTTCGACTCTGGTCAGTATATACCTGTCTACTGTACCCTACCTGCGCTATCCCGACCCACTCATCAAGGTCAACGACTCCATCCAGCTCGACATCGCTACCGACAAGATCATGGACTTCATCAAGTTCGACTCTGGTCAGTATATACCTGTCTACTGTACCCTACCTGCGCTATCCCGACCCACTCATCAAGGTCAACGACTCCATCCAGCTCGACATCGCTACCGACAAGATCATGGACTTCATCAAGTTCGACTCTGGTCAGTATATACCTGTCTACTGTACCCTACCTGCGCTATCCCGACCCACTCATCAAGGTCAACGACTCCATCCAGCTCGACATCGCTACCGACAAGATCATGGACTTCATCAAGTTCGACTCTGGTCAGTATATACCTGTCTACTGTACCCTACCTGCGCTATCCCGACCCACTCATCAAGGTCAACGACTCCATCCAGCTCGACATCGCTACCGACAAGATCATGGACTTCATCAAGTTCGACTCTGGTCAGTATATACCTGTCTACTGTACCCTACCTGCGCTATCCCGACTAAGGCATGGCGGTATTGGACTTATTGGCAATACCGGTATTATATCGGTATTAATATTTTCAATACCGGAATACCGGTATTTCGGTATTTTTTCGGTATTTCACTATAAATGTTAAAAACGCAGAAAAAATATATTTTCCATGTAATATTGTTTTAGACTATATAAATACCTATTTTATTATAATAAAATCATCCTGAAACAGTAATTTTTTTAATCAACTTAATTTTTTATAATTTTTGGTACTTTATCTTATGTTTTTTTACTATTCCAATAAATAATCAAATATTTTTTATATATTATAACAATAAACAATCAGATATAATATTAGTTAAGATAAAATGCGTCACTGAAAATGCTATTTCGGATTCAATACTAATTGGAGGTAAGGTCTTATAAAGTTCACCCCAATAAAGTCCTCTATTGCCGCCATTTTTGTACTGTGTCATTTCCGTGTGTATAATTCAATAATGTATCGGATCAGATTTCATCATCTTTCGGATCAGAGTCATTAGATTCGTTGTCTATCCCTTATGATTAGTGTAAAATATCCTTTTATGTACTTTTCTCTTTTAGAGATTTGTCGATCGTTTTATTTAATTCTTATTAAATTGAAGCTGAACCGGCACCTCGACGTCATCGTCACAACCAGTTTTGGCATTATAGGTTTGATACGTTTTATGAGGCTTTTTAAATTTGAAAGAATTTAGAGTTTTTAACTTACCGATTATCTCCTAAATGATAGTTTTTTCGTAATATTGTCTCAAAAACGGAAACGACCCACACCGTTCTTACTGTATCAGCTGGATTGTTCACTGATGAACACAGCCTTCTTCATTGAAGCGGAGTTTGCCAGAATTTCCACGCTCTGTAGGCGTCTTGGTGATCGCAGTGTGAGATATCAGTTCATACATAGTTCTTATCACTGTAATATACTCAGAAACACTGATTACCGTATATACCACGTGCTAAGAAAATTGTGAATAGAGAACCGAAGAATTAAGTGAGAGCGCACAATGCAATTGAAGTATTGGGAGCAACAAAGGCGTTCGGTACCCAAGGCCCTTTTTAATGTTATTGCATCATAACATTCAAAGCTTCATCTAGTTTCATTTGACAAAAACTCATTTGTTATCTAGTGGATATAGATGGCATGATAGACATTTATTGAGACGGTGGCGCTACGCCCTTGTTGCACCGATTAGGAATATGCGTTTCAATTTCAGAAACGTTGCGTTGCGACTGTCTGAAAATACTGAAGTAAGTGATTTTAGTGCAGATTGATTAAATACACCCAAAAAAGAAAAGAAAATACTTAATAAATAATAAACATTTATCAAAAAAAAAGTGCGCAAGGCTAAAAGAAATTGCGGCGAAGAGTACATTATCGGCTTGAAGTAAAAGAGTACCCAGAAAACTTTTTAATATGTAATCAAGTGTTGTTCTAAAAAGTGTACCAATAACATTGACAGCAATGCTCAGAAAAATATTTTCTCTGAGTTCTAGAGAATTGGTGACAAAAGTACAGCAAGATACACTTTGGATTTGCAGCTGGTAGAAAAATCAGGAATAAAGAACGTTAAAATTAAGGACGTTTTATCATTGCTATGCTATGCTGAATGGAACCCCATAATGCTGAATGGCTAACGCAGCTTAAACCTTCCAAGAACAAGACCGAGAAGCATGTTGTAATCGACCTTCTAGGTCAGTGATACCTTCAGATGACGACTGTGATGATTCGTCAAAAACTCGTCCTTATTTATCCTTGTTATAACAATGTATTCACATACTTGTTAAAAATCTGTTTATTTAAATAAATTTATCTTACCGAATTTTTAAGTTCATTTTCTTTTTATTTGTACTTATTTCAATCGCGGCTAAAGCCATTATAAACATATTGAATCACTATTCCAAAAGAAGATAAGTGCAATTTGTAGTTTAAAGTGAATTAAACTCGTCCTTTGAAAAGCTCATAACAGACATTATTCCGTCCTATAGTCATACAATAGTTATGGGTGATTTCAACACTTGCCTTTTAAAACATAACAGTCGCACTACTTCATTAGAGACCCTAATCAAAGCTAGCAACATGCATATCCTCCCTCTCGGTGCGACTCAGACACTTTCCAAATTCAGTCCCTTCACTTTTGGACCTTATTATGGTGTCGTCATTAGAGCTTGTTGCTAAGTATGGTCAGTGTTCGGCTGATAATTTTTCCTACCATGATTTGATTTTCTTACCCTACAAGATCCGTCCTCCTAAATCTAGACCTACGATTATTCTGCAATGTAATTTTAGTGGTATGAATCAAGATGCATTTTTGTATGATGCTAAAAAGGTTGATTGGTCTCCAGTTATAGAGTCTGATTCAATTGACGACAAAATTGAAATATTCAATTTTATTATCACCCAACTCTATGACGTTCATGCCCCATTAAGATCTATTAAAATAAAACATACACCTGCGCCCTGGCTTACTGAGGATATACAAATATTAAAGGCATAAAAAAACAGTTGCGAAAACAAAATATAAGTGTAATCCAACAGATGTGAACAAAACCCGATACACCAAGGTACGGAATCACTGCATTTTGGTGTGTAGAGATGCACAAAGACGCCATATTCATGAGTCTGTTCAAGAAAAGGATCCAGCGAAAGTATGGAAGTTTCTTAGGTCTTTAGGGGTTGGTAAATCTCACCAAGAATCTATTCCCAAAAATCTAGATATAAATTCATTGAACCAATACTTTGTCTCATCGTCTTATATAGACGATTCGTCAAAATATGATACTCTAAAATTTCTTTCTAACGTTACAACACCTGACCTTTCTTCATTCGTCTTTAGTCAATTCACCGCTTGTGATGTTAAGAAAAGCATACTTTCTATATCTTCAAATGTTGTTGGAACTGATGAAAAAATCTAACCCCAAATCTCATTCAGAATATCGCCCAATTTCAATACTTCCTTTCCTATCGAAAGTACTTGAACGATTAGTTTATTACCAAATTAACAGTTTTCTCACTCACAACGATCTTTTAAACCCCCTGCAGTCTGGCTTTCGTCCAGGACATAGCACACTTACTGCACTCCTCAAAATTACTGACGATATCCGTCTAGGGATGGATAACGGCCAGTTAACTGTTTTGACACTTTTAGATTTTAGTAATGCGTTTAACACTGTTTATTTTGACATCCTTCTTGCAATTCTTCGCTCAATCAACATAATATCTCCAACGGTGATTGACTGGTTTCATTCTTACCTGTACGGTCGCCGACAACGAGTTCGCATTGAAGATCGTTTCTCTTCATGGTGTGACACTTCTGCCGGTGTACCGCAGGGTGGCGTATTATCTCCTCTTCTTTTTTCTATTTTTATAAATTCAATATCTCGAAATATTTCTTCATCCTACCACCTCTATGCAGATGATCTTCAATTATACCGACAAGCAACATTGCTTGACCTATATGAAGCAGTGAAAGCAACTAATGAAGATCTGTCTCTAATAATGGAATGGAGCAAAGCTTACGGCCTGAAAGTTAATCCACTTAAAACTCAAGCCATTTTAGTAGGAAGTTCCCGCTTAGTCTCGAAGGTAGACTGGGACTCACTACCGCGACTCGTGTTTGACAGTCCCTTTTAGTAAAACTGTCAAAAACCTGGGTATTACTATTGACCAAAGCTTAACATGGGATCCTCAAATAGCTACCACCAGCCGTAAGTTGTTTGCAGCCGCAGGATCCTTACGGAGACTCCGAAACTTTCTACCAACTACCACTAAAATTGCGCTTGCACAATCTCTTTTACTCCCTATTCTCGATTATGCTGACGACTGCTACCTTGACCTCACCGAAGAGCAACTGAATAAACTTGAGCGTTCCAAAATTTTTGTATAAGATTCATATATGGCTTACGCAAATATGATCACGTCTCAGGTTTTCGTAATAAGCTCAAGTGGCTCCCTATTCGCCGTCGCCGGAATGCTCATATACTATCTCCTTTACAGTATTTTGTTCCATCCTTTATCCCCGCGCTACCTCAAAGAACAATTTAAATTTCTTCATTCTACTCATTCTCTGTCTCTACGGTCATTAGAAAACTTAAAGCTACAACAACCTGCAACTAAAACTACTTTCTACGACTATTCCTTTGCCGCTGAATCTGTCAGACTGTGGAATCCATTACCCCTAGAAATTAAACATTCTCTTTCATTGAAATCTTTTAAGGATCAAGTTAGAATCTATTATCTCTTGCTCTAACTTTCCATAATAACGGACACAATGATACAAACATATTTTTACCAAAAAAATAATCCAAAAAGCGACGAAAATTTTAAATTTTTGTCGTTATAGTACATTTTGTATGTAAAAAGTCTTCATAAGCCGTCACATACCCAAAATTCATAGTAGATATATCTTCTTCAAAACGTTCCCCAATAGAGGTGTGTCATACCTCTTTAGAAGCGGCTTCACGTCCCGAACACAACTAAATAATAAAAAGCGAATAATATTTAATCGGGAAAATTTTATAGACAATTTAGTAAAATGTAGCAGAAAATATCAAATTTTGACCTTAGAAACATTTCCCTTAAGAGTCCCCTACAGTCCGTCTGGGTGTGTGATACCATTCAAGATGCAGCTCCGTCCCCCCTACACGACCTGCAAAAATGAAATTTAATTGGTATTATAGTTTCGAAATTACACCGTTTTTCTTTCGTTTTTCAACATTTTAGTGAAAATCATCAAATTTTAAACATAATATTGTAACTTTTCAGCCGTTTGTCACTTTTTTGTCGTCCAAATTCGCTTGCGGAGCTCGTACGGACCTCCCAAACGCTCGTACGCAGCGCCAAAAAACCCAAATTAACAAATCTTTTTTAAGTACCTACTCTTCTATTGTCCTGTAGATTTTCAATTATATACATATAATATTATATATACAATTCGATCATATGGGATTCTCAAGAAGACAAGACTCTATAAGGTTAAAAAGGAAGAGACGGATCGCTCGATTTCTGTACAATAAAATTTATAGACAGTATCCAAAAGTATAATCTTTATTAGTGTGGGGTAGGTTTGCAAAGTGTGAGGCAGGTCCTCAGGGGGGCAGGCCCTCAAGGGGCAGGCCCTCAGGGAGGCAGGTCCTCAGGGAGGCAGGCCCTCATGACTAACAAGTGTAATGTTGTGTTGCAGGCAACCTGTGCATGATCACTGGCGGCAGGAACTTGGGACGAGTCGGGTCTATCGTGTCCCGGGAGAGGCATCCCGGGTCCTTCGATATTGTACACGTGCGGGACACCACCGGGCATACCTTCGCTACCAGGTACCTACCGCCCTCTGCTTTAGGGACATATCGCCCTCGTGTCCCGGGAGAGGCATCCCGGGTCCTTCGATATTGTACACGTGCGGGACTTATCGCCCTCGTGTCCCGGGAAAAGTAGAGGAAAACGAGAGGCTCCGGGGTGCGGCTGCCGTACCGTCCAAGTTATGTGTAATATAAGGCTGAAGTATTATAGAAGATCCTTCCTACCAGATAAGTGAATACATATTTGAAATGTGTGTGTAGTTAGTGCGACTCCGGCACTGCGGCGGTATGGGCAGGGGCTGCCTTGTGTGCACTTTTTATCGAGGGGAAAGAGGCGGCTCAGTTTTTGCGGCTGTATTGTATGTCTGATTGTGCCCTTCTGCCCATCGCCGTAGAGTGAGTAGTTAGTAGGAGACGAGCAGTTGCCACTACTGCTTGCTACACTAACTACGAATTAACATTAAATGCAATGTTGTACATATAACTTGGAACAAATCCCTTTGTTCTGATAATTGTATCATAACAAATCATTATTCAGACAGATGCCTTATGCCCCTCGTGGATATGATATCGTGTGAGTAGGTAAGTGTGAGTTTGTGTGTAAGTGTGTGTGTATTGTTGTGTGCGCAGGTTGAACAACGTGTTCATAATCGGCAAGGGCACGAAGGCTTACATCTCGCTCCCGCGCGGCAAGGGGGTGCGGCTCACCATCGCGGAGGAGCGGGACAAGAGGATTGCCGCCAAGCAGCAACAACACTAACTCCGCACTACCCTACTTAGCGTATAAGGAAATAAAACTCTGAAAAAAATCATGGCATTCTTTTATTTACAATATTTAACTCTTATAACATTAAAAAACTTGGTAATAACTATAGGGTCGGTCAACATACTCTGCTCATATAATAATAGCTACTCTAGTTTATAATAGTAGTTTATGCAACTGTCATATATAGAGGGTATTAAAACGTGAGATTTGGATTTTTGTGGATTTTGTAAACGAGCCGCAGGCGAGTTTCAAAATAAGATTACACGAGTGTTTTAAGGGTATATTGATCTCATTTTAATAACAGCAAATAAAACTTAATGATTTTTTACCTACGTAACCACTAACCTAATATCTAGGTTTGTGGTGCATCAGATTTTCATTAAATTATACAGTTTTGAAATTACACTAGCTCAAAAACTCGTTATTTTAGATAAAAGAAAGACCCAATTTTAAGTATCTCTTTCAAGAAAAATAAGCATGTTTTTAATATTTCTATTGCACCACAAACATGAGCAATATAATGAACTTTCTATATGTAATGGGAAGTTATTTATACATGTGTACTATACTTTTAAAATAAATCTGGAGCTACGAATAACTGGCTCAAACTCTTAAAAACAAGTGCTATATAAAGAACGCTATAAAAAAAAAAAAATGTCCAAAAGAAAAAGGATTTAAGCCAGAAACGATAGGTCTAATAATACACTATATTTACATGCGAGTTTTTTTTAAAATAACCAGTTGAGTTTATATAAAAGTTCACGCTTTGGCTGGCGGGTATATTATGTCCTACCTAATTATATGCAGGCGGCGCGCGCGTGCGGTGACGTTAGTTGTTTCAAAGTGGGTCGGGTTGATTATTGTGCAAACTGCGGTGGAGGTGACGAGGTGTGGAGGCAAATAAGGTTCTTTTAAAAAATAAGTTGAGCCGTACTATTACGTTTGTGGCAAAACAAAAAATATTATGTAAATTTTGATCATATTTATGAGATTCCTATTCCCAAAACATATTCACTATCAATTTACGTGATAAAAAAAAATTATGAACATAGGTCTAAAAATATCTTCTAGCAGTTGGAACTCTAGTATTTATCAACATATCTTGATAAATTTAATACAAGAGGTGTATTACATATAATTACAAATCCCTATTGTTTTATTTTTTTTACTTTTGTGTAATATTCATTTATTTAATTATTTTATCGCGAATTTACTCGAGCACACCAGCGCGGCGGTTCCGAGTAGTATTGTTCAAATCCGCTATACAGCACCAACGCGCTAGAGACTATAAACTATATTCGAATAGCGCGCTTTATTATACGCTATCGTTATAACGAAACAAGGCGCTCGCGCTAGATGCATATCGTCGTTCGGCATTCAGTACCGCGAATGTTAAAATCTATCACTTTACAGGATTGACTAAAAACTGATTTAAATATAATGTACGCGTTATAACAAGTGAGCCTTTTGGTATGAAACATCAAAACTGCCTCTTTTTGTTTCCAACGCCATAACTATGTAATTTAAGTTAAACAAGTGTATATTCATGCACATTAGCGGTATTTACCTAACAGACTTGGTCAAGCGAATAACATTCGCGGTTTTAAACAAAGATCTATGGTCATTTTACTGTCACATTCGCTGTTATGACTCCGAATAAAAATGAAATTGAAAATAGTTGGTAAGATACATGTATGTTGAAGGCTATTTATTAGGTTACGAAAACATACGAAAAAGTCCGTATCGGTTTCAGTGAACCAATAGCATCGAACACGATGATCTGCCAAATTGTATACCGTATAGTTGTACACACAAAGTTTTGTCTTGTAATACATACTACTAGTATTCAAATTTGGAGACACTTTCAAAGATTCCAAATCATCATATAAACGTGACAATTGGCTGCACGTGTCGCAAGCATCCTTTTCAGGTTGAAATATGCCCACATTCATCTTTTTAAATGCTCTGTCGAAGGTTCTTTTGCTTGCTACTGAATCTTCCCGTTCGCGCTGGTGATCGTATAATGTATATAAGTAGTTTATATTGCGTACGATTGGTTCAAGATACAACTTACTAGTGGACTTCCTGCAATAGTATGATGGAACTTTCGGTAAAGAATTAATGAAATTAACGATAGAATCCTCTTTCCTACTGTTTTGCCTCTTTCTAGTCAAAGTGGCGTTTGTTTCTGTTGCTTCCTGTGTCTGTTGAATATTTGTATCCATCCAATATCTGATTGTCCACTCTTTGATGCCAATATTCATTATAAACAAAATTCTACAAACACGAATTCGAGATTGCCTAACTGATAAGTGATATACCTATTTTTATTGAACCTTTCCTTGAATTATTATCATCATGATTTTTTCTTCTACAACCTGGTAACTTTTTTATTTATCATAGACTTTACATAAGCCTTCTTTTCATTCCAATTCATATCCCAAAAATTACAAAATATTTATTTTATATCATCTTCTGTTATCTCTTTGCACTTCAAACCTCCTTTCAAGCATACATTAGAAGCACACTTTCATTACTCTTTCTTCTCTCTCAACGTCTTGAAACCATTTATTACCTTCCTTTCTAAATCCAGTATATTTTTTTCCTTTCATTCGTTTTTTCACGTGGTTGTTTTGGCACGTTTTGGTAATGATGTTTTATTGATCTGATAGGTTTCATTATCACTATTTTGTTGTGGGTTTGGGATCTCTTGAATATTAGGTAGTGCAGCTGGAAGGCAGTCAATATTATTAACTTCTTCAGTTTCAGGTCTTGAATCGGGCAAGTCTGGTGTACTACGATCGTTACAATAAGTTTCTCTAATTTCTAAGGATCTTATTTGGTAATTCAGAGTAGGCGACACAAAGTTTTATAGGTTCAACGAATCGGGAAAGTTTTCTTTATCAGAACATGAAGCAATATAGTCAAGTTCATCATTATTAATTTATTGACCACCCGTGCCAATGAATCTGGTGAGTTTTCTTTTTCTGGTAAGTTTTGAGAAAATTAGACATGTTGTTCATTATTTAGTTCTTCGCCCACACGCGTCTGCTTTTTTTCAGGCTTTAGATAATAATTTATGGGTTCGGGGATTTTTAGTTCGAGCCCTATCTAACAAGAGCTTGCTAAACCCCATTTCCCTCATTAATTCTTCGTCTCAAGAAGTAGATTCCTTCGAATCTGCCATTATTCTATAACAAATATTATATTAATATAACATTTTTTAATTAATGAAGTTGATAAATTTGCTACGCCGTCGTCTTAGGCTGCTTAGCCTATTAACGATTTTTAAGGAATGTAGGATTATCAATCTCAATTATTCAAAAATAAAAGATATTCAACGTAGAAGTGTATTAATAAAAAAGTACATTAATGTAAGACTCGAATCCCAAAAATGTAAGTAGGTACGGGCATGTGAGAACCGCGAACGAAACAAATGAGACCTGAAGATGGTCAAATCAAAACCGCGAATGAGGTATCATAATTTCCATCCGAAATGTATGGAGTAATTATTGCAACACTTTTAAATATATTATTTCTTGACGATAAACACACTTTGAACTTTCTAATAAATATAGTTTGAATGAAAGTATTACATTAAAAAACAAAAAGAATTCACCTTCAAACGTGACACACCAATTACTTCGTCAGCTACTATGGCGGCACTGGCGGATTCGCGGTAATGCGGAAGCGAGAGGGATGTAGTTACATTCGCGGTACTACTTTTAACGTTTAATCTCAGTTTTAGGTAGCTTTTTAGTCATTTTTCAAACACACAATCGCGTATTTGATATTATACTATCGATTACGACAATAAAAAAAAATGCAATTTTTTCACATTCGCGGTACTGAATGCCGAACGACGATATGCTAGGTGTCGTCACAATAGCGTCAGGCGCAACAGTATAACGCGGATATGCGCAAAGCGTGTTAACGCGACCGAAAGCGCGCGATGACTGAAGCTTGGCGCTATGCCGCTATCCGCTATACTGTTATAGTGACAGTATAGCGGATAGCGGCATAGCGCCAAGCTTCAGTCATCGCGCGGTTTCGGTCGCGTTAACACGCTTTGCGCATATCCGCGTTATAGGCCTACCCAGCCACGTTAGTGGACGCTTGATGCTAAACGTTATATTAATAGCGCGAAGAGAATAATATACAAAGCGCGCTGTATGCGCTACAAGGCAATAACACGCTTTGCTATGGCGCTAGATGCTATATTATCCACCACTAGTTCCGAGGTGCTCTGCGCGGACGCGGGCGGCCCGCGGCAGTGTTGCGCAAGCGTTGGCACGGGGAGGTTGTGTCGCTCGTAGCTCCACTCGCGCTTATTAGTGCATTGACACGCGAGATTCGCAGCTGTGTGCTGTCACCTACCTACCTACGGTTGGTAGAAGGGAGCATAAAAGAAAACAAGAAGGAAAGATTTAGAATTATATTGGGTAGAGAAAAAGGGTCGTGGATTACAGACAGGTGTGGCAATAGCGAGCTTCCTTGTTTGAGAACTTATCTCCGGTCCGCTAGCAACTGAGTTAATGCTCAGCAGCAGGTCTGCCGTGCAGTGGCTCAGCTCCAACACTGCCGCGCCGGTAGGCTGTCCCAGCTAGGCGCTGTAGAGACGTGGAGTTTGGCAGCGGTCTGCGCAGGAGTTCAGGGGACGGCCGGAGTCAGGGGATCAGCCTCGTTAGGTACTGGGCCTGGTAGTGGAAGCCTGGTACAGGAAGCCTGGAGTTGGAAACCCGGTACTGGAAGAACCCTGAAAGGATGTGCTCAGGTCAGAATCCTATCAGTGAAGGTGTTGAGCTGGTGGGTCCATTGTTCCTCTGCTACTGAGCATGGCTAGGAACGCAGAGGTCTCAAGGATGTGACCCGCCCGCAAACAACAGATGCCTGAAGGGCTTAAGTAAAATTGTGTGTTGTGAAGCAACCAAGAAAATACAGAAAAACATAGATAAATAGAGATAGGTTACACAAGATGATATATGCTTATAGCTCGAATAGCTATTAGCAAGGTTAGAACATAGGGAAACACAGTAAATACAATGGGATAACATAGCAAGAATTAAATACACAAGTTAGAGGTTAGTTTTGTGGTAATTATTGGTTAAGCACATATTCACTTACCCGTTAAATGGGGTTTCTTATAGCTTGGATTGAGGTTTAAATTATTTAGAACTGGTATAATAAAGTCTGAGCTCAACAAATTGTAAGGATCTCAGTTAAGTTTATCTTCTGGAGGTCTCATGTAAAGTGAAGCTAGTTTGCCGTTTTGGCGCCTAGCCACTCAACCCCCGGAAGTTTGCTCCGTAATCCATTACCAAATATGGTAATGCTAGTGGTGACTAGACCGTTTAGAATTGAATCCACCAATGGCTTCACTTTTATTTTACTAATTTAAAATTACAACGTGCTTCTGCATTAGAAAATCGGAAGTAAAAACTATGACGGTGGCCATGTTGACACTTGACAGCTGTAACAAGCCAGTTCTGTCAGTTACTATATATGGACCTATAGTTATTTTATTGTAATTTAGACCTATTAAAATTCGTTATTTATTTTAAGATATTATTATTATTTATTTAGCAAGATATACTTAATATGAAAATATTATTTTACTTATTGCAACACATCACCAGATTTTTGGTTTAAGAATAGGCGACCTCTCTCGGATCATTGATGTACTACTTCAGCGAGCAAGGCGTTCACAATTGTATTGAGATCTCTTTGAGAACGGATAGATATTCTATTCTGCTCCTAATGGTAGATACATGGTTAGATGGCGCTAGTAGTAAATTAAGTAATATTTGTTCACCGTTCAGGAAGGTGACATATCCCCTTTCGGCGAGAAGAATTTTTTGTTTTACTAGAAACAAAAAATTCACTAGCCTCAAGCAGATCTAAGAAAAATACCTCACTTAAGACATTACTTGAGTTACATATATACACTATAGAAGCTCCAGCATATGGTCTTAAGTATTAACATTGTCTAGCCGCCATAGCGATGTGCATATACATATATAAGAACTCCCTAGAATTCCTCCCCATCGTTTGGATTCAGACATCCCAAGAAACGATTATTGACAGCAATATTGGGAGAAATGGAAGATTGTAGGGCTGAAAAACAGCCTAGCTACATTATAGGTATAAAGAACACACTAGAACAATAGTTAATTTAAGTACATAAAGTAAGCATTCATGGAATTAATTTTATTATAGGTTCCATGATTGCCTAAGTTAAATAAAATATTATGACAGATAGAAGTTAATCAAAAGGAAATACATAATGGCTTATTTTTTGAGTTATGTACCGCTCAGGACAATAAGGCTAAGTTAAAGAGTTTGAACAACCGCTCTGAACAATAAGGCTTAATTTAAAGAGTTTGAACAACCGCTCTCAATGGAAGAATTACCATATGGTATGTGAAAGAATGAATTTAGCAATGTTACAACACTATTCCATTCAAACTGGATAGTGACAAAGAGTATTTAAGGAAGTTACAATTAATTTAGTATATAAGTTAAGATGTTTAGTTTGTAGTACATTATATGTACTCGAGTTAAGTTATAATATATCTTATGCCATTACAGTTGTATATAAGATATATCTATAAACAAGGATCAATATAAGAAAAGATCACAAGTTATTTGAATTTCAGAAGTATATAAGATACTGTTACATAGTAGATCAGTAGTATATAAGGATTTATTCATCCTATATAGTTAAGGTTATATTAGAATTTATTAAAACAATTTATTCTATAAGTGGGCTAAGGTGATGACTTACTATCAGGTGAGCCGCCTGATCAGTTTTATATAAGGATTTATTTTTCCTATCAAGATAAGGTTATATTAGAATTTATTAAAACAGTTTATTCTATAAGTGGGCTAAAGTGATGACTTACTATCAGGTCAGACGCCTGCACGTTTTTTCTTATTCTATAAAAATATTCTATGAGTTTGGTTTTATTTACCTACCATAATTTAGTTATTTATGATATTCAGAATATGTATTTTAGTTGTAAGGTTGTATAAGTAAAGTTTTATTAAATTAATTCAAAGTATGAATTTGGTTTTATTTGAGATTTATTTAAATTTTAGGTTATCAACAATCTATTCAGTAGAAAGATTTGCATATAATAATTGTTAAGTAAGGTGAAGTAATTACTAGAATATGTATTTATTATCATCCCTGATATGCCAAGAACCTAAGTTTATTGTCTTGCATATCAGTCAATTCAGAAACAAAAAGAGAAAATTTAGTTTTATTTGCAACACATTGTATTTAGTTAAATTTATTAGAATAGCTATTATCTATATAACTGTGATAGAAAGTCATAGTATGACTGTAGTTTTATTCAATATATTTATGTCAATTTAGATTGCATTTGAGACATTACTTAGTAAAATTTTGTATTTAGTCAGTCGTTAAAATAAAAGAAGTTAAATACTGAGATAAGTATTAACTAAGAAACTTTGATATGTCATAAGTATAATCTATGTATATCAATAAGTTCAGAGACAGCAAGTAAGAGTTTAGATTTATAACGACATTTACAAAATTTACAGTTCAGTTGAACATTTGAGTATAGTATTCTCCGTTGCAAGTTTTTAGAAAATTTCAAGTTATAAGATAGTGCCACTTCATATGCAAATTCAGCTTTTTGCATAGATAGAAAGTAAATGTGCAGACCCATGATTATTGGAGTGAATATGTACTTGACCTATACCCAATGACAACAGTGTCATACAAGGTCAATGAAGGTTAGTTAGTAAGTACAAAATATTTCAGAAAAAAAATGTGGGTACATAGAAATATGGTATGTGTGCTATTTATAAGCTGTTTTACAGATTCAATTATATTAAGTGCAAGTTATTAAATTAGAAGGAGATATGTGTAAGATAAAATATATTAAAAAAAAACTAAAATTTAATTTTAGAAAAAAAAATATTTAAAATTTCTCGTTGAAGACGATATGGCTGGTTCTATGCCGCCAGAGGGTGTTACCCGTTGGCTATTAGTCGCCTCTTACGACATGCAGCTCTGCAGCAGGCCTATTCTAAATAGTACCCCGAGCCTACACAGGGCTATATGGCTGGTTCTATGCCGCCAGAGGGTGTTACCCGTTGGCTATTAGTCGCCTCTTACGACATGCAGCTCTGCAGCAGGCCTATTCTAAATAGTACCCCGAGCCTACACAGGGCTTGCCAACTTATAATTAACACACACACAAGAAGAACACAATAAAATACAGTTTAGAGAGTACAGAAAATATGTGGCAGAGCCACACCCAAGAAAGTTTGCCACACCAACCTGTCTGATCCTATTTAGTATGGGCGCCAATGTCACCTACCTACCTACGGTTGGTAGAAGGGAGCATAAAAGAAAACAAGAAGGAAAGATTTAGAATTATATTGGGTAGAGAAAAAGGGTCGTGGATTACAGACAGGTGTGGCAATAGCGAGCTTCCTTGTTTGAGAACTTATCTCCGGTCCGCTAGCAACTGAGTTAATGCTCAGCAGCAGGTCTGCCGTGCAGTGGCTCAGCTCCAACACTGCCGCGCCGGTAGGCTGTCCCAGCTAGGCGCTGTAGAGACGTGGAGTTTGGCAGCGGTCTGCGCAGGAGTTCAGGGGACGGCCGGAGTCAGGGGATCAGCCTCGTTAGGTACTGGGCCTGGTAGTGGAAGCCTGGTACAGGAAGCCTGGAGTTGGAAACCCGGTACTGGAAGAACCCTGAAAGGATGTGCTCAGGTCAGAATCCTATCAGTGAAGGTGTTGAGCTGGTGGGTCCATTGTTCCTCTGCTACTGAGCATGGCTAGGAACGCAGAGGTCTCAAGGATGTGACCCGCCCGCAAACAACAGATGCCTGAAGGGCTTAAGTAAAATTGTGTGTTGTGAAGCAACCAAGAAAATACAGAAAAACATAGATAAATAGAGATAGGTTACACAAGATGATATATGCTTATAGCTCGAATAGCTATTAGCAAGGTTAGAACATAGGGAAACACAGTAAATACAATGGGATAACATAGCAAGAATTAAATACACAAGTTAGAGGTTAGTTTTGTGGTAATTATTGGTTAAGCACATATTCACTTACCCGTTAAATGGGGTTTCTTATAGCTTGGATTGAGGTTTAAATTATTTAGAACTGGTATAATAAAGTCTGAGCTCAACAAATTGTAAGGATCTCAGTTAAGTTTATCTTCTGGAGGTCTCATGTAAAGTGAAGCTAGTTTGCCGTTTTGGCGCCTAGCCACTCAACCCCCGGAAGTTTGCTCCGTAATCCATTACCAAATATGGTAATGCTAGTGGTGACTAGACCGTTTAGAATTGAATCCACCAATGGCTTCACTTTTATTTTACTAATTTAAAATTACAACGTGCTTCTGCATTAGAAAATCGGAAGTAAAAACTATGACGGTGGCCATGTTGACACTTGACAGCTGTAACAAGCCAGTTCTGTCAGTTACTATATATGGACCTATAGTTATTTTATTGTAATTTAGACCTATTAAAATTCGTTATTTATTTTAAGATATTATTATTATTTATTTAGCAAGATATACTTAATATGAAAATATTATTTTACTTATTGCAACACATCACCAGATTTTTGGTTTAAGAATAGGCGACCTCTCTCGGATCATTGATGTACTACTTCAGCGAGCAAGGCGTTCACAATTGTATTGAGATCTCTTTGAGAACGGATAGATATTCTATTCTGCTCCTAATGGTAGATACA
This sequence comes from Plagodis dolabraria, assembly GCA_963854805.1. Taxonomy (NCBI): domain Eukaryota; kingdom Metazoa; phylum Arthropoda; class Insecta; order Lepidoptera; family Geometridae; genus Plagodis; species Plagodis dolabraria. Next base: position 36,796,475 of record OY978443.1, on the reverse strand, counting down.
TGGTTAGATGGCGCTAGTAGTAAATTAAGTAATATTTGTTCACCGTTCAGGAAGGTGACAGTGCGTGTAATGATTCGCTCGCTGCAGAGGGCCAACTTGGTTGCGGCGTGTAGTATGCGCGTTGACGCTTTATTATTGGTACTTTGTAGACAAATTTTATTTGAAATTTATCACATATGAAAAGAATCAAAACTTGAAATTCACAATGTTGTAGGTACTTTACAATGGGCGGCCTTATCTATAAGATCAATGAAAGTTTTTATATTAGGTGCATAATACATGTACAAAATTAATTAGTAATGTCTATAACGCTCTCATGTCATAACTGGTAAACTAAAGATAATATTTTTTTTTTATGTTATGGTAAATAGTTTCCGGCTTTAGTACTTTGTAGGGTACAAAATGGTTCTCTACTACATTAAGAGCGTGTATGGGACTTCATACATCTTTTGGAGTTCTAAGCTATTTTGATAAATGTATTAGGTGTTTTGATATAGGTTAATTAATACTGCATAAAGATAACGTCTGCCAAGTGAAGATGGATAACTCGAAAATAGTAAGAGATAGGTAAGGGAGATTTGCCCCTTGGGGTGCCGGGTTAGGATTGCACCTCCCCATATAATCCCGTGGGTGTCGTAAGAGGCGACTTAGGGAAAACTACTGGAAGGTGGGCAGCAGTGCCTTCTAAAGAACTGTCAACTTACACTGCGATCCCCAAGACGCCTGCCAAGCGTGGGGATTATGGCAAATACCCCCTTAATAGGGGAGGCTGTGTTCAGCAATGGACGATTTGGCTGTTACAATTACAGTAAGGGAGATTTGAACAATTATCATTAACATTTGAAAATCAATATCTAGGTTTTCCTTATTCCAAATTTGGAATTTATTTTTCGATGACGTCTGCCAAGTGAAAAAAGTTCGTCCGATTTGGCTGAAAATCGATATCTAGGTTGTGCTGTGCGTCATTATTCCGAATTTGGAATGTATTCTTCGATGACGTCTGCCAAGTGAAAAAAGTTACTCCGATTTGGCTGAAATTCAAAATCTAGGTAGTTCTAGACGTCTTTGTTCCAAATTTTGAATGTATTTTTCAATGACGTCGCCCAAGTGTAGAAGATTACTCCGATTTGGCTGAAATTCAAAATTTTGGTAGTTCTAGACGTCTTTATTCCGAATTTGGAATGTATTTTTCGATGACGTCTGCCAAGTAAAAAAAGTTGCTCCGATTTGGCCAAAAATCTATATTAAGGTTTTTCAGGACGTCTTTGTTCCGAATGTGAAATTAATTTTTCGACAACATCGGCTTAGTGAAGAAAGTCACTCCGATTTGACTGAAATTTAAAATCTAGGTTGATCTGGACGTCTTTATTCTGAATTTTGAATTTATTTTTCGATGACGTCTGCCAAATGAAAAAGTTACTCCTATTTGGCTAAAAATCGATATCTAGGTTTTTCTGGACGTTTTTGTTCAAAATTTGGCATACATTTTTTGACAACTGCCAGGTGAGGAAAGTAACTCCGATTTGGCTAACATTCAAAATCTAGGTAGTTCTGGACGTTTTTATTCCGAATTTGAAATTTATTTTTCGATGACGTCTGCCCAGTGAAAAAAGTTACTTTGATTTAGCTGAAAATCGATATCTAGGTTGTTCTAGACGTCTTAATTCCAAATTTAGAATTTATTTAACAATGACGTCGGCCAAGTGTAAAAAGTTACTGCGATTTGGCCACAATCACATTTTTTTAATTTTTTTTCGATGACGTCTGCCAAGTGATGAAAGATGACGTATCTCGGAAACGGTAAGAGATAAGTGGAGGGGTTTTTGAACAATGTCATAGTGAATAAGGAGAGAATACCAATGACATTTGATAAAAATCAAAAATGGCGGAATTCAAGATAGCCGCCATACAAAGTGCTCCGATCACGCTGAAGTGAGGCCGTAAGGCAGAGCTTCAGTGGGGTCGGCATTTGGAGTAATTCATTTTATTTTTTGAGTGTATTCAGAACTTTGTGGGATTTTTGACTACATTTGGAGTAACTGTCCGAGGTTGAAGGCCGAGCTCCAACTTGAGAGTATTTTCTACATTTCCGACTGGTCTCCACGGTAACTGCCCACGATAACGATTGGTACGATTCTGAGCATACCACTTTTTTATAGCGGTAGGGTGAATTTGGTTTGGTGGCCACAGTTTGGTTCCTTATTGTAATAGGAGTTATTTTTTATTTTTTTCTTTATATAAGGTGCTTTTATGACAGTTCGTACTGACTCAAGATAGATGCGGGTCGCTTGCAGCCTGCACACTGCCCGAATAACTAGCTATCCTAATAAACTTTGAAAACACCGCGAGTTTTTGTTTGGAGTAATTTTGTAAATTTCAGATAGTAGTATTAGGTACATATTTGTTTCGATTGACAAATTAAAATAATTACATAATTAATAATAAATATTTATAAGATTATCAGACAAAATCTCGCCAAACGCATAATGACTCCAAATTCTACAAGGTAGGTAGGAAGGTTAGTAGGTATCGCCTTTGACCACAATCTCCCGTGACGGTAAGCAATGATAAGATTGAAGATGTTATTCAGCCAAACCTGGAGTTACTGGCTCCTAAGAACAGTTGTTGGAATACACCGTTATGTGCTTGGCGACAGATTTTCTACCTGAGGATGGTAGCTAACCTCGCGGGCGTTTAAAAAATGCCTGATTATTACGAGACGAAGGTCAAGTCCGTCGCGGGATCTGAACCGTGGAACTGGTGCGTTCCACAGCCATTACCACTGAGCAATCACTGTTTTAAAGTAAATCTACTGGTAACCACTATCCATACAACTTGATCGAAACGTTGAGGTTATTCAAAATGTATTTTCAAATTTTTCGTTGAGGTTATTCAAAATGCACAAAATTAACATATCGTAACATCAAAATTACATTTTCAAATCATTCAAAATGTAATTTTGATGTTAATTTTGTGCGTAAATAAAGCGTGATAACAAAGTAATGATGAGCCACCCATTTTGCAATTTTAATTCACTTAGTAGCCATGCCTGGTATAGCTATGTATACAATTATCAATAGCATATAGGATAATGGGGTGCCGGGTAAGAATGTCACCCCTCATTTCTACCCATGGGTATCGTATCCGGCGACTAAGGAAAAAATACCGGAAGGTGGGAAGCAGCGCTTTCTGAAGAACTTTCAACTTCTACTGAGATTCCCAAAACTCCTTAGGCTTACCAGGCTTAGGACTGGCTACATTAAAAAATTGAGGTCGAAACTAACTTATATATATAAAACATTTTTAAACTTATTTGGTTATGATTATAACCGAATACGGAACGGTAATTTGTATAGAACTGTATGGGGATAGTTCCAAGAACTCAAAATATAATAAATAAACATACCAAAAATCAATTTCATTTTTTTTAGCAATACCTACTCATTATAATCTGGCTTAGAGAAAGGTTCGAAAAAACTTGGGCCCTAGGTAGCGCCCTTGAATAAAGGACAGCGGCATGCGGAATACAGCGGCGGCGGCCGCATTTTATAACGCACTTTAGGCTGCATGGCAATAAGACTTATTTTTATTTTAATATATATTATTTCGGTGAAACCACAAAAGCACTTGTAAAAGCCGCGCCAGCACGTGCCAGAATTACTCAAAGGATGCCGCCGCGTTCATAACAACGCGTCACCAATTTCGATTTAATGTACTGACTAGAATTTTCTTCGTTCGTGAATAGCGAAATATTTATCCGCGAATACAAGAAACGAATATCAATTTTTTTACCACCTAATTTGCCATTAAGTGGTAAAAAAAATATTCGTAATTAGGTGGTAAAAAAAATTATGTCCAACCGATGACGACCATGATCCATGGCAGTCCATAGCTATATACTGCTCGGCCACGGAAGCTTTCGGGAGGCCTGAAATTTCCGAAAAATAATCTATTTCATCAGATATTTTTAATTACGTGGTGCGTTTTATTTGTTTTTATTACACCTACCCATTGACTTGCATTTTACCACAATCTCACCTGACATCGTATTAGTATTGTTTTGTTTCAAGGTACCTACATACCTACATTTATTGTTTGGCGATATTGTGGATAAAAGATGGTTAGCTAAATATTTTTATCCTATGATGGAATCTGGCTACCAAGGGTAGCTGCTATCGGATCACATCATAGGGTACGTCGTAACTACAAATAAAAATTATTTGTGTGGTGTGCTTAGCTACAGATTTTCTGCTTTCTTATTATGCTCTTTCTGTATTAAAGAATGATGTGGTCGCATGTGGGTAAATAATATTCACCTAGAATTTCTCTCAAGGAACAGTGCTGGAGTAAACATAGTTAAGGTGCTTGGCGCCAGATTTTTCACTTGAGGGTGCTGCAGTGAGTTTGCTAACTCAACCTTGCAAAACGCTCTACCACCTTATGATGAAGTTCAAGACCGTGCAGTGGTCCGAAATATCCCTGCTTGGCAATTTATTAATTACACATCGTCAAAAAATCCTCAGTTTCTGAATTATTTTTAAGAACTCCCTTTTATTGATCTTGCCTACTTCTGCTACCTAACACAATTCCTGTAATTAATCTGTTATCACAGCAAAAATAGGTCAGGTACTCAGACTAAGATACAAGACTTAAGCACGGTAATGTTATCTATATGTATAGTATATAGATAATATTACCGTGACTGAAGTGTTGTAATTTACTCTTTGTCGTATTTTTATACAATTTGTCAGGCAAGGCAGCGTTTTAGAAATAATCTCTTGAATTTGTTATCTATCTGTATGATAGTAGAATACAGCATATCTTCTTAGGTTATTTCATGAAATAGTTAAGTATATAATATAATATATACTAAATATATAAATACCTACTGATGACTACCTCGTTGTTTCCTGTTGTTGATTGTGTGCGTAAAGCGCATCTTTGGAATCTGTTTATGGGCATTTTCTGACAAAAAATACCTACCTATTCAGTAATATTCCAAAGTCTACACTGTACCCAGTAGATGATAACCGTATGTATTGGTAACAGATATGAAACAGTAACGAAAATTAAAAGTTATTAAAGTTTCTTTAACGAATCGCTATATTAAATTTAATAACTAAGGTTCTTAAATAAGCCTACTACGTTATATTGATTAATTTATATGACAAGGATTTTGAACAAAAATTATTCTTAGGTCCGTTAGGCATTTACCCTTATACGGACACCAGATTACTCTAAAATATTCACACTTTGTATTATTTGACTTCAATATATTCGATACCTACCTAATATCGGAACAATATGGACGTAAAATAATTAACTGTGAAAATTATTGCGTAATCTGGCATCCGTATTATGAAAACACAGAAACATCTGTTTTCATAATACAGACACCAAAATATTGGGTTTCAAGACTTTCAAGTTACTACCTGTCATTTCAATTACTAGATTCATTTTATTTCGATGTGTTTCTTAAAAAAGAAAAAAAAGAAACACGCATGTGCATGTTTCCATTTTTTATTGTATATAATATTCCATATTTGTATTCAAATGTCTATTTATTTTATGGTTTAAGTTTAAAAATGTTTTATAAATATAAGTTAGTTTCGACCTTATTTTTAAATGTAGCCAGTCCTAAGCCTGGTTAGCTTAAGGAGTTTTGGGAATCTCAGTAGAAGTTGACAGTTTACCATCACAGAAGATTGTGGTCAAAGGCTAATCTACCTACTAACCTCTTCCTACCAACCTTGTAGAATTTGGAGTCATTATGCGTTTGGCGAGATTTTGTCTGATAATCTTATAAATATTTATTATTAATTATGTAATTATTTTAATTTGTCAATCGAAACAAATATGTACCTAATACTACTATCTGAAATTCACAAAATTAGTCCAAAAAAAAAACTCGCGGTGTTTTCAAAGTTTATTAGGATAGCTAGTTATTCGGCCAGTGTGCGGGCCGCAAGCGACCCGGATCTATCTTGAGTCAGTACAAACTGTCATAAAAGCACCTTATACAAAGAAAAAAAAAAAAAACTCCATTAGCAGTATGAAATCCAATATAAACTCCTATTACAATAAGGAACCAAACTGTAGCCACCAAACCAAATTCACCCTACCGCTATATAAAAGTGGTATGCTCAGAATCGTACCAAGGTTCTGAGTCACTTCGGTAAAGGAACCCCACTTGTAGGTGCTTTGGTTATCGTGGGCAGTTACCATGGAGACCAGTCGGAAATGTGGAAAATACTCTCAAGTTGGAGCTCGGCCTTCAACCTCCAAATGTAGTCAAAAATCCCACAAAGTTCTTAATACAATCAAAAAATAAAATGAATTACTCCAAATGCCGACCCCACTGAAGCTCTGCCTCACGGCCTCACTTCAGCGTGATCGGAGCACTTTGTATGGCGGCCATCTTGAATTCCGCTTAAATTTGGATTAAATACGTCCAGAACAACCAAGATATCGAATTTCAGCCAAATCGGAAAAACTTTTTTTACTTGGCAGACGTCATCAAAAAAAATTAAAAATTTGTAATAAGAACGTCCAGAACAACCTAGATATCGAATTTCAGCCAAATCGGAAAAACACTTTTTTTACTTGGCAGACGTCATTTAAAAAAATTATTTCAAATTTGGAATAAGAACGTCCAGAACAACCTAGATATCGAATTTCAGCCAAATCGGGGTAGCTTTTTTAACTTGGCAGACGTCATCGAAATATTTTTTTTTAATTTGGAATAAGAACGTCCAGAACAACGTAGATATCGAATTTCAGCCAAATCGGAAAAACTTTTTTACTTGGCAGATGTCATCGAAAAACAATTTCAAATTTGGAATAAGAACGTCCAGAACAACCTAGATATCGAATTTCAGCCAAATCGGAAAAACTTTTTTATTTGGCAGACGTCAACGAAAAAAAAAAAAAAAAAAGAATAAGAATGTACTCATACTCCTCATACAGTCGGTAATGTATTGTAAAATACACAAAAACTCCTAATGCGGTCGAATTTATGAGCACTTTGTATGGTGGCCATCTTGAAATCTGTCATTTTGGATTTTTGACACATGTCATTCGACTGCTCTTCCGATTCCCTATGATATTTGGTCGAGCACCCCCTACCTATCTCTTACCGTTTCCGAGATACGCTATTCAATTTTACTTGGCAGACGACATCTTAAACTTTTAGGATTTTTCCCATACTCACTTAAAATTCGGAACCTAAAATTAATTATCTCCTCGTGCCAATTTTAAGATTCGTTCACTTCTACGATTCTCGCTGAACATTTTGCCAAGCGATGCGGAAGTCATATACGTTATAAAATAAATTCGCGCAAAACCACGCTCACTCACCCGTATACGACGAGACATAGCGAAATGCTATGATTAAACTAAAACATAAATAATGCGCACGGTATGGCAACGTCGCATCTTCAAAGTTTTTGCGGACGTCAAACACAACTTTCAATGAAAGTATTCCCAAATTGACAACAGCGCTACTCGTTTTGCTACGAAAATCAACGGAACTACGTAAATATGCAGTGTAGGTAGATTGGAACGAATATGACGTCCAATTCACTTTTCTTATTTTGACATTACTGGTATCAGTGGGTCATTTCACGCACACTGCGCGTGGTCTCCTATTTGGCGTCCTTATACGGACGTCCAAAGCAGGTGGACGCCACATTTGATGCAAATAACGCCATAGAGGACGTACAACCGGTTACAGGATGTATATATATATATATATATATATATAGAGATCTCTTCTCGTAAAATGTTGATCAAACGCGGTGTCCCACGAGCACTTATTTGATCCGTTCGCTTTTGTTGATCCATACCTCTTTTGTTGATCCAAATGTAACATGTGGCGTACTAAAACGGCTCCAGGGTCATTTTTCCAGGAGCTACATAATACGGTTAAGTACGTTAACCGTCAATAACACTCTTAAGATCCGATATACAAATCCACCGGAGTGCGTTTGTTAATGCAATTTACAATTCTAACTGACCAATCACAGGCTTTTTGCTCCTGATTGGCGAGCGTTAGATTCGGCAGCGTTGCCAGATTTATCGCGGCGCGTGGCGGCGTTGCATGCGAATGTGGATTATGGATGCATTTTATTCGCAGCACTGCCATAATTTTTAATTAACAATAAGATATTTCTTTTAGGTAAGTACCTTATGTGTATTTCAAAGGTGCGATACATGTTTGACATCTTATGTTTTAAATAAAAAGTTGTTTTAATGTTAATTTAGAAGCTATTTTAAAAAAAGTGTTTAATATATTAGCCTAGTTACGTTTGTATGGAATGATTCTTTCATATCAACATAGTTTTAGGTTTGATTACAAATCACTTCTTCTTCTTTTGTATACCGTATAGGTTAGCTTTTGAACTTTCTACTAAAGGTAAGCGATGATGTGGTCGAAGATATTGATCAGGGTAACCTAGAATTACTGGTTCTAAAGGACAGCTGCTGGAACACACCGTTAGGTGCTTGGCGACAGATTATTTACTTGAAGGCGGTGGCTACCCAGTTGGGCATTCGCAAAATGCCCTACCACCGAAAATACTTACCTAAGATGCTTTGATGAAGATCTATAAAAACCTGATAAGTATATTTTATTCCTTACGGCACTTACTTTCCGAATTATGTAAAAATAGTAACCCATAGTTTCGAAATAATTTTGTTTTTGTCTGGACGAGCTATCCTAAATTAGTAAGTAGGTAAAAGAGGATCCAGGATCCGAACACCTCCAGATACTAAAATAATATTTTTATATCCTAACCTAAGTACCTACTTACAGATATTTATGTAATTACTTATGTAAGTCAAACAATAACACTATCATTAAGTACTTAAATCAGTACTTAATATTATAAATGCAAAAGTAACTCTGTCTGTCTGTCTGTTACTCTTTCAACACCAAAACTACTGGACCGACTTGAATGAAATTTTGCATGGAAATAGTTTGAGACCCGGGAAAAACATAGGATAGTTTTTATCCGATTGCGCAAAATGAGGTTAATGTTTTTGCGCGGTAACCGACATACGCGCGGGCGGAGCCGCGCCCGGAAAGCTAGTCGTTACATATGTATCTTCCTACTTATTAAATGTGAGAATACCTGCTTATATTACCTAATTTTGAAGCGTTCGTAGCGTAGTTAACTTAGCCGTACTCAAGTTCTCATCCAATCAACTAAGTTAAGCAGCGTCCGCTGCGGTCATGAGTTGGATGTGTGCTGGTAGTCACTATAGCATGGTGCAAAGGCATTTGACGAATGCCCGCCTAGCTAGCTACCACCCTCAAGTAGAAAATCTCTCGCTAATCACCTAACGGTGTCTTCCAGCAGCTGTTATTGAGGAGCCAGTAATTCAAGGTTACGGTGAACGACATCTTCGACCACTTCATCACTTAACATCTTGTGAGATTGTGGTTAAACACTATCGGCTATAAAAAACACCTATTACGAAAAACATCAAGTTTCAAGGTCATTAAATAGGGAAGTTATAATACTTATTTATAATAAGTAAGTACTTAAGTACCTATTTTCGGGCAAGAACTGTTCAAATCTTCGAGAACTAATAGTCATATTTGTAATTATCAATCACTTACAGGTCTATTCACGTACAAATTAGGTAGGCAACTATATTCTATATTATGATAGGGCCGTGTATTCTAAATTAAATTATATCGGCAGGGTAAGTATGTAATATTTTCTTACTTAATATTTTATAATTTTTGAAGCGCTTGTGGCGTAATCACGGACTATATTATAGGAATTGCTCTCTTTGCGTTCTTAATCGAAGAATTAAGTTAACAAACATCCGCTGCGGGCATGACTAGGATTGGTGACCGTTGTTAGTGTATTATTACAGATCGCTTCCTTGCTTCGGAGGGCACGTTAAGAGTAGAGTGCATGGAGCACAAACGTAGTTTCGTCATATTTAATCGACTTCAAATAAAGGATAAGGTCTCAATTCGTCTGTATTTTTTATTTTTATTGTTTGTTACCTGAGAACTTTTGACTGGGTGTACCGATTTTAGTAATTATTTTTTGTTTGCAAACCAAAGTTGATGCTTGTCGTTTAGTGTCATTTAAATTTCATCAAAATCGGTCAAGCCGTTTTTGAGTTACACTCCAATAACTGAAAAATATTTTCCTATCTCAAGATAGGAATATCATCAATCTCAAGATTACATTCGATCCCGTAAGTAGCAAGGATCACTAAAAAAAGTGATAATAGGTACTTTTGAACTATCATGGTACGGACTTTTACAAGTTATTTCATAGTTTTGAGTGTTGAAGTCGGTTCCATTTTTTAGATAATTTTTTTAATTATTTTTTTAAATACCAAGTGTTCTAACTCAGCGATATTTTGTATGCATATTTCTGAACCCAATATCTATGCTTCTTAATTGCCAGTTTTTCGATTTATTATTTATTTTACCCCTAAATGTCAAAATAACAAATGCCATACAAAATGATTTTTAGGATTATTTTAAAAAATACTTAAATATAGGGAAATCTGGCAAACCAGAACATATTGGGCTCAAGGCCATACTTGCAAAGTTTCACCGAGTTTCAACACTTAGGATTTGTATGGAGCCTAGAGCTCTCTAGCCTTAAGCCGTCCACGTCGGCCCCGGTTGATGCCTTAGGATGGCAGTCGTTACAAGATAGTAGGGTATTTTGTGGACGCTTACTTGGCTAGCTACCACCCTCAAGTGTTAATTCTGACGCCAAACACCTGTCTTGAGTGCCAATAATTCTAGGTTATAAATAGTGAAAAACATCTTCGAACACATCATCACTTACCATCAGTAGTGGTGGTATGTGAATAAATGAAGTTCAACTGACTTACGATCAGTTGAATTGGTGAAGTAAGGCAAATTACCTGTGTTTACATCAGTTTTCAGAATATAGGTATTTATGATATTTGGATTCAGACTCGCGAAGTCAACAGCTCCGGGAGCCACAAGTTTTAAATTCGCGAATACCACGACAATGTTGAATGGGTACCAAAGCTGAAGTACGAAAAACCTAAAAATTTGAATATCTCTCCATGGCCGATATTTCAGGTTAGACTCTACTCCATATAGGAAATTCCACTTTAGCATAAATAAAATACATTTATACTTATACTCTTTGTTTCTGACAAGATTTATTTTTGGAGCCCATTGAAATAGGTTAATCAATAGATTAGGCTTTACTTTGCTGCCTGAATCTATTGATTTTGATCCATATTCAAATAATAACAATTAATTGAAAAATATCTTAAGAAAACTTTGAATTTACATATTAGAAAAATCGCCTAATCCTGCATCATCAGAAGGTCTTAATTCAAGACCTCCTGATGAAGATTCGTGTAGAAGTGAGAAGCGTCGAAAAAATCTTCCGGTTAGTCTATGTGGCGTATATGACGTCACCTCGGCTTAGCAGAAATATTAGGTGGAATTTTGACTCGATATATTTATTAAATATTAATCTAATTTAATGTTTCCTTAAGATATTTTTAAAATATTGTTATTATCGTGAAATAGGTATCATATACCTACCTAGTTAAATTTCTAGTCAAATATTCATCCTAAGTTCACGTTTAACACCAAATACAATAAAGTTGAGGTTATGTAACTCATTCCGTTTAGGACTAGGGATCCGTGACATACGGATGGAAAGACTGTATTGTTAGCTGGGTTCTAATTTGTCTTAAAATTGAAACCCAAAGGTATTGAATAAAATGTACCATTACTAGCATAGGTATTCCAGAAATCCAATCACAATATAGGTCAGTACTATTATGTAGTACTACTTAACTTATTTCAAAAGATAATCATAGGTTTGTAAGATGGCCCAGTAATTTAGGTAAAGGTTATGAAAGTAAGTTAACCCCGGTAGCAGTTATAACGGATTATAAATCAGTGATAGCCCAGTAGTAAAAACTATGGATTGTCGTGGTGTAAGATTTCGCTCCTATTTTTTTTTGTCCGACTCGCACTTGGCCACGTTTTAGTATTTGTTGTTATAGAGACAACAGAAATAAATCATCTGTGAAAATTTGAAACTGTCGTGCTGTCACAGTTTATGAGATACAGGCTGATAGTTTATGAGATACAGGTGACATATACATACAAATGGATAGTGGAGTCTAAAGACCTAATTGGGTCCTATTTTACCCTTTGGGTACAGAACCTTAAAAAGTTCATGTTGTATAGATATTGGAACTGTAATGTCCGGAACGGAACCCTTCGTGTGTGAGTCCGACTCGCACATAGCCGTTTTTTTATTTAATTATTAGAGGACAAAATTTTAGGTGCTGTATAACAGTTTACCAAAGTAGAGGTATATTATGTTGTATGGTGGTAGGCCATTTTGCGAATACTCCGCGTGGGCTATCCTCAAGTATACACTCTATTATTCATGTTCATTGCTTATAACTATCTAATGGTTCCCACCATTAGGTAGGAATAAACAATTTCAGGAAATAAACTAACTTGAAACCAGAGCCCGTTAATATGAAACTGATTTGTTCTACAGACATAAAGCATAATATGTCTAGTTGTAGTACCTTTTTTATACTATTGTGACGGAACAAGCTCGACGCCCACCTGATGTTAAGCGGACTAACCTCTGCCTATCGTCACACGTTACGTATTGGTTTGCGCCCGTCACCTTGAGACATAGTAGTTAAGTCTCATGTGCCTGTAATTTCACTGGCTCTCAAGGACTGCTGCCAAAACACACCGTTAGGTGCTTGGCGAAACATTTTCAGCTTGAGGGTGGTCGCTAGCCAGGCGGGTATTCGCAAAAACCCATTTTACCATGCGGTGGAACTCAAGCATGCGGCGGGATTCGAACCATGGACCTGCTGCACGGCAGTCTATAGCTAATGTCACTAAGCCATCATTGCCTAACGCAAGTACCTAGGTATAACATGCAGGTCTACTAAAAACCTCCAAAAGTTTGTTATAAAAGGCAGGAGAGTGAGTCCAGTGTAGATGAATAAAAAAAAATACCTAAGTAGTCACGTTAGGTATACGTTATAACATAATAATCGAAAAAATCGGGTAGGGATCATTACCCTATAAGTATGCTTACCGACGTTACATAGGTACTACTTATACTAGCATGTGATATGACTATGACTACCTATGAATATTACATCAAAAGTTAGTAGGTACGTACTATTATGTAAATTGTTAACCGTGATAATAATTAGGTTTGATAATGACCAAACGGTATGGTCATTATCAAACCTAATTAGTTATTAATACTGCATTATAAAATATCATGTATGAACTAGTGGTTGGGTGCCTTGGTAGGTGGGTACGTACGTATTTTCCTATACTATGACGTATGCCTACAGCCGATAGAGTCCGCACCTGGGCGAGACATCATAATTATCTCTGTTATGTTATGACGTCTCGCCCGTGTGCGGACTCCATCGGCTTCGTCGCGTCGCGAGGTTCCTATTTATTCTGTGACGAAGTGAAAAACTTAAACTTGATAGGGATATACATATTATGTAGGTAGGTACTTACCTATGACAAATTATTTTCTGATAGAAGATACCTGTGCTTATTTGTACTGTTTATCAGGTGACCGCAACCAATGAACAAACAACCACCTATGACAAATTATTTTCTGATAGAAGATACCTGTGCTTATTTGTACTGTTTATCAGGTGACCGCAACCAATGAACAAACAACCTATTCAACTCAGTAGTTTGGAAAGGTGTCGGTAGGTACTTTATCATTCGAAATCTGCGTGCAAAGTGATTTTTAAACTGACATCTCTGTATATCTAATAACGTGATATTATAATCTGGTAATATGAAAAAGCTTTTAGAAATCAGAACATCGATAGTTCCGGCAAATTGAATATTATACTCTCGATAATACCATTTTTTTTTAATATACCTACTCTTGGAGTGTCCGGCTTACCCGTGGAGTGCCGGGCTTAACCGTGGGGTACCAGATTAGTTAAGTACTCGTAGGGTGCTGGGCTAGAATGTCAACCCCTCATCTCTACGGGTGTCTTTAGAGGCAAATAAGGGTAAAATACCGTCGTGAAAAAATTTGTTAGTTATCGTGTCGTGTCGTGACCATACATCAGACCAATCTGGCCGGGCAGCTTTGGTCCTATGGTTATTGACCATCATGCCTTGAAATGAACCTATCTAAGGCCTTATATATAGATTTATGCTAGCAGGTTATTATAGTTTATAAGAATGATTGGGTCATTCTAATGAATATAATGACCCGGTGGGATGTCGGGCTATAATTGCACCCGCCTGAAACGTCTTTCTGTCAGAATCGTAAGAGGTGGACGAAAAAAAATCAGAGGGTTAGTAAAAAACTGCCATCATTCTGAGATCCGAGAGGCATCTGTTTAATGTTGAATGTCTTCTGGATGTTGATGATAATAAATTCTAATCATTACGAAATTAGCGCGGTATAGTAGGTAGGTATTAATTAAGGAGAACTCGATTTTTGTAACAATCGTCCGGCTTCATATCGTTTCCATCATCAGATCAGATCTCTCACTGTTATATAACATTGTCATAAAAACCTACTTATTATAGGTAAGTACCTACCTATGCAGGCAGGTAGGTATACAAAACGCAGGCTAATTTTTATATGGACAACTCAGTCCACTTGCAACTTTTGATACTAATTCACCTAGGTCTACTTATGTTACGAGTTTTTTTATGTAGATATTCTAGGTAGGTATACCTACAGCATATTTTCTCTTTGTTCAGTAGTTGTAACTAGGATCATTGTAGTAAATTTGTAAGCCGGTCATGGCATCTACAATAAATGAATATTAAAGAGTACATAAGTATACTGTAGCAAAATCCAAACATAATATCTATTAACAACAATAAGCCCTAGATTTCTTTATGTAGAAAGAGCTGATATTGTTCACAATTTTACAATTATATAGTTACCATAAAATAACAAAAACAGGTACCTATCATCATCATCTAATTCTGTTCTTTCAGCCATTTTATGTATCCACACGTATTAGAGCAGGTGAGTTTGTAACTAAACTACACAGTAAATATTTTATGTAGATGACGTTATTACGATGACGCTGTAGTAACACACCCTCGTTAAGGTTATGACTGAAAATACCGAAAAACATATTCTTAATTTAAACTGTGGCAGACAGAGTAAAGAGTCTCGTCTCATCTATGCATTTATCTCTTTTTGACGTAGCACTTTATCTCTTTCTAACGGTTAATATGTAAGATCGCCGATATTCTCGTAAAGCTTGGCTCCGCTATAGCTCTGATCAACTATTCTATGGTCATATCAAATACAAAATGGATCAGGAAAGTTAATATGAGTGTAATAATTCAGTCCGTTACAGATCAAAGTAATGGTAAATATCTCATGGCGAGTATTCGATTTCTCGATCGTATACGATCCTCCGTCGTCACGGTCGGATTTGATGTATGCCACATTCATCGAAAAATAACAAAAGGGAGCAAAGTATATAGGCCCAAAAGGTGGAGCAACTTTAGGTAACGTTTGTTACTGGAGCAAAATATTACCATGAGAGGACTATATATATATATATATATATATATATATATATATATATATATATATACATCCTGTAACCGGTTTGGACGTCCGTATAAGGACGCCAAATAGGAGACCACGCGCAGTGTGCGTGAAATGACCCACTGATACCAGTAATGTCAAAATAAGAAAAGTGAATTGGACGTCATATTCGTTCCAATCTACCTACACTGCATATTTACGTAGTTCCGTTGATTTTCGTAGCAAAACGAGTAGCGCTGTTGTCAATTTGGGAATACTTTCATTGAAAGTTGTGTTTGACGTCCGCAAAAACTTTGAAGATGCGA
Organism: Plagodis dolabraria; assembly: GCA_963854805.1. Lineage (NCBI taxonomy): Eukaryota > Metazoa > Arthropoda > Insecta > Lepidoptera > Geometridae > Plagodis > Plagodis dolabraria. The sequence continues at coordinate 36,780,589 of OY978443.1, read as the reverse complement.
CGTTGCCATACCGTGCGCATTATTTATGTTTTAGTTTAATCATAGCATTTCGCTATGTCTCGTCGTATACGGGTGAGTGAGCGTGGTTTTGCGCGAATTTATTTTATAACGTATATGACTTCCGCATCGCTTGGCAAAATGTTCAGCGAGAATCGTAGAAGTGAACGAATCTTAAAATTGGCACGAGGAGATAATTAATTTTAGGTTCCGAATTTTAAGTGAGTATGGGAAAAATCCTAAAAGATTAAGATGTCGTCTGCCAAGTAAAATTGAATAGCGTATCTCGGAAACGGTAAGAGATAGGTAGGGGGTGCTCGACCAAATATCATAGGGAATCGGGAGAGCAGTCGAATGACATGTGTCAAAAATCCAAAATGACAGATTTCAAGATGGCCACCATACAAAGTGCTCATAAATTCGACCGCATTAGGAGTTTTTGTGTATTTTACAATACATTACCGACTGTATGAGGAGTATGAGTACATTCTTATTCTTTTTTTTTTTTTTTTTTCGTTGACGTCTGCCAAATAAAAAAGTTTTTCCGATTTGGCTGAAATTCTATATCTAGGTTGTTCTGGACGTTCTTATTCCAAATTTGAAATTGTTTTTCGATGACGTCTGCCAAGTAAAAAAGTTTTTCCGATTTGGCTGAAATTCGATATCTACGTTGTTCTGGACGTTCTTATTCCAAATTAAAAAAAAATATTTCGATGACGTCTGCCAAGTTAAAAAAGCTACCCCGATTTGGCTGAAATTCGATATCTAGGTTGTTCTGGACGTTCTTATTCCAAATTTGAAATAATTTTTTTAAAAGACGTCTGCCAAGTAAAAAAAGTTTTTCCGATTTGGCTGAAATTCGATATCAAGGTTGTTCTGGACGTTCTTATTACAAATTTTTAATTTTTTTTGATGACGTCTGCCAAGTAAAAAAAGTTTTTCCGATTTGGCTGAAATTCGATATCTTGGTTGTTCTGGACGTATTTAATCCAAATTTAAGCGGAATTCAAGATGGCCGCCATACAAAGTGCTCCGATCACGCTGAAGTGAGGCCGTAAGGCAGAGCTTCAGTGGGGTCGGCATTTGGAGTAATTCATTTTATTTTTTGAGTGTATTAAGAACTTTGTGGGATTTTGACTACATTTGGAGGTTGAAGGCCGAGCTCCAACTTGAGAGTATTTTCAACATTTCCGACTGGTCTCCATGGTAACTGCCCACGATAACCAAAGCACTTACAAGTGGGGTTCCTTTACCGAAGTGACTCAGAACCTTGGTACGATTCTGAGCATACCACTTTTATATAGCGGTAGGGTGAATTTGGTTTGGTGGCTACAGTTTGGTTCCTTATTGTAATAGGAGTTTATATTGGATTTCATACTGCTAATGGAGTTTTTTTTTTATTTTTTCTTTGTATAAGGTGCTTTTATGACAGTTTGTACTGACTCAAGATAGATGCGGGTCGCTTGCGGCCCGCACACTGGCCGAATAACTAGCTATCCTAATAAACTTTGAAAACACCGCGAGTTTTTTTTGGAGTAATTTTGTGAATTTCAGATAGTAGTATTAGGTACATATTTGTTTCGATTGACAAATTAAAATAATTACATAATTAATAATAAATATTTATAAGATTATCAGACAAAATCTCGCCAAACGCATAATGACTCCAAATTCTACAAGGTTGGTAGGAAGAGGTTAGTAGGTAGATTAGCCTTTGACCACAATCTTCTGTGATGGTAAGCGATGATAAGAACGAAGATGTTATTCAGGCAAAACCTAGAGTTACTGGCTCCTAAGAACAGTTGTTGGAATACACCGTTATGTGCTTGGCGACAGATTTTCTACTTGAGGATGGTAGCTAACCTCGCGGGCGTTTACAAAATGCCTGATCATTACGAGACGAAGGTCAAGTCCGTCGCGGGATCTGAACCGTGGAAGTTCTGCGCTCCACAGCCATTACCACTGAGCAATCACTGGTTTAAAGTAAGTCTACTGGTAACCACTATCCATACAACTTGATCGAAACGTTGAGGTTATTCAAAATGTAAATTTGATGTTAATTTTGTGCGTGAATATAGCGTGATAACAAAGTAATGGTGAGCCACCCATTTTGCAATTTTAATTCACTTAGTAGCCATGCCTGGTATAGCTAAGTATACAATTATCAATAGCATATAGGATAATGGGGTGCCGGGTAAGAATGTCACCCCTCATTTCTACCCATGGGTATCGTATCCGGCGACTAAGGAAATAATACCGGAAGGTGGGAAGCAGCGCTTTCTGAAGAACTGTCAACTTCTACTGAGATTCCCAAAACTCCTTAAGCTAACCAGGCTTAGGACTGGCTACATTTAAAAATAAGGTCGAAACTAACTTATATTTATAAAACATTTTTAAACTTAAACCATAAAATAAATAGACATTTGAATACAAATATGGAATATAATATACAATAAAAAATGGAAACATGCACATGCGTGTTTCTTTTTTTTCTTTTTTAAGAAACACATCGAAATAAAATGAATCTAGTAATTGAAATGACAGGTAGTAACTTGAAAGTCTTGAAACCCAATATTTTGGTGTCTGTATTATGAAAACAGATGTTTCTGTGTTTTCATAATACGGATGCCAGATTACGCAATAATTTTCACAGTTAATTATTTTACGTCCATATTGTTCCGATATTAGGTAGGTATCGAATATATTGAAGTCAAATAATACAAAGTGTGAATATTTTAGAGTAATCTTGTGTCCATATAAGGGTAAATGCCTAACGGACCTAAGAATAATTTTTGTTCAAAATCCTTGTCATATAAATTAATCAATATAACGTAGTAGGCTTATTTAAGAACCTTAGTTATTAAATTTAATATAGCGATTCGTTAAAGAAACTTTAATAGCTTTTAATTTTCGTTACTGTTTCATATCTGTTACCAATACATACGGTTATCATCTACTGGGTACAGTGTAGACTTTGGAATATTACTGAATAGGTAGGTATTTTTTGTCAGAAAATGCCCATAAACAGATTCCAAAGATGCGCTTTACGCACACAATCAACAACAGGAAACAACGAGGTAGTCATCAGTAGGTATTTATATATTTAGTATATATTATATTATATACTTAACTATTTCATGAAATAACTGTATTCTAATATGCTGTATTCTACTATCATACAGATAGATAACAAATTCAAGAGATTATTTCTAAAACGCTGCCTTGCCTGACAAATTGTATAAAAATACGACAAAGAGTAAATTACAACACTTCAGTCACGGTAATATTATCTATATACTATACATATAGATAACATTACCGTGCTTAAGTCATGTATCTTAGTCTGAGTACCTGACCTATTTTTGCTGTGATAACAGATTAATTACAGGAATTGTGTTAGGTAGCAGAAGTAGGCAAGGTCAATAAAAGGGAGTTCTTAAAAATAATTCAGAAACTGAGGATTTTTTGACGATGTGTAATTAATAAATTGCCAAGCAGGGATATTTCGGACCACTGCACGGTCTTGAACTTCATCATAAGGTGGTAGAGCGTTTTGCAAGGTTGAGTTAGCAAACTCACTGCAGCACCCTCAAGTGAAAAATCTGGCGCCAAGCACCTTAACTATGTTTACTCCAGCACTGTTCCTTGAGAGAAATTCTAGGTGAATATTATTTACCCACATGCGACCACATCATTCTTTAATACAGAAAGAGCATAATAAGAAAGCAGAAAATCTGTAGCTAAGCACACCACACAAATAATTTTTATTTGTAGTTACGACGTACCCTATGATGTGATCCGATAGCAGCTACCCTTGGTAGCCAGATTCCATCATAGGATAAAAATATTTAGCTAACCATCTTTTATCCACAATATCGCCAAACAATAAATGTAGGTATGTAGGTACCTTGAAACAAAACAATACTAATACGATGTCAGGTGAGATTGTGGTAAAATGCAAGTCAATGGGTAGGTGTAATAAAAACAAATAAAACGCACCACGTAATTAAAAATATCTGATGAAATAGATTATTTTTCGGAGATTTCAGGCCTCCCGAAAGCTTCCGTGGCCGAGCAGTATATAGCTATGGACTGCCATGGATCATGGTCGTCATCGGTTGGACATAATTTTTTTTACCACCTAATTACGAATATTTTTTTTACCACTTAATGGCAAATTAGGTGGTAAAAAAATTGATATTCGTTTCTTGTATTCGCGGATAAATATTTCGCTATTCACGAACGAAGAAAATTCTAGTCAGTACATTAAATCGAAATTGGTGACGCGTTGTTATGAACGCGGCGGCATCCTTTGAGTAATTCTGGCACGTGCTGGCGCGGCTTTTACAAGTGTTTTTGTGGTTGCACCGAAATAATATATATTAAAAGAAAAATAAGTCTTATTGCCATGCAGCCTAAAGTGCGTTATAAAATGCGGCCGCCGCCGCTGTATTCCGCATGCCGCTGTCCTTTATTCAAGGGCGCTACCTAAGGCCCAAGTTTTTTCGAACCTTTCTCTAAGCCAGATTATAATGAGTAGGTATTGCTAAAAAAAATGAAATAGATTTTTGGTATGTTTATTTATTATATTTTGAGTTCTTGGAACTATCCCCATACAAATTACCGTTCCGTATTCGGTTATAATCATAACCAAATAAGTTTAAAAA